>CM073769.1:111572741-111877741 GCA_037158775.1 Hetaerina titia | reverse complement strand
AAGGAGGAGGGAGTTGATGACAGGGACGTTGAGTAGGGAGATTAAGGCAAGACTCGTAAAAACTCTGATATGGAGCGTAGCTATGTACGGCGTGGAAACATGGTCGCTGAAGCAGGAGGATAAATGTAGATTGGAGGCTTTTGAAATGTGGGTGTGGAGAAGAATGGAGAATGAGGAAAGAAATGAGGAAGTACTGGAGATGGTGGGTGAGGAGAGGGGTTTGTTGAGAGAAATCCTATGGAGGCAGAAAAAATGGATGAAAGGCATATTGAGCGGTAGTGGAATGTTAAAGAAGGAAATAGAGGGGAGAATGTTGGGCAAGCAAGGAAAGAAGTATACAGAGATGAAGAGGGACATGATGTAGAGTAGGTTGCTGGAATGGGTTTTGTTTGGAGTTACAAAATATTTATTTAATAGTTGTGTCCATCCAAAAACCTACCTTAACCGGTAGATTACCTAATAATAATCACTGCTAATTATACATGCTATATATACTAATTATTTAATTAAAATGTTTGATACATTACCCTACTGACAAAGGTATTCTGAGTAACTATATAGCCCTTATAGGGTTGAATTGATTTAATTTTTTGCAGTAGGTTAGTTTTAAGGAGAGGGTATCTAGGGGATTGATGCACCCCTTAACGTTTTTAGATCAAATATTCAAAAGAAAAAATTCCAACTTGGAGGATCATATAATATAGTTGTTTGGCTCCTAAGTAACTCCTTGTTGTTTGGCTACTCAGGGACCACATCCCTAGCCTAATTTGCAAATAAGTTAATCTGAAAACTCTATTCTATTGATTGGCAATACATATATCCTTTTATAGCAGAAAGAAATAATCAAAATTAAAATTTGTAAGATATCATATCCCTTATTAACTGCACATTATTTTGGGAGGCAATAACCATATCATCTGTTAACTATAAATTATAGCCGCAGGATAGGAAATATGGAGTGCCATTGCTTAAAAGACAAGATGGAAAGGGAACAAAACAAGGGGAATTGGAAAGAGGAAAAATACTGTAACAAACAGGAAAAAAAAGAAATGGCAAAATTACTGATAGATAGGTCATGAGGGTGACCAGAAACAAAAAGTGTAAGAATCACAGTTCTGATTTTGGGGAGTGTAAAATGTAGTAAACATCTTGAAGCTTATGTTCTCCAGAGTGGATGTGAAATTGAGTAAAAGAAGGGATTTAAATAGACATGTTAAAAAAAGTAGAGATGGGAATGAAATTGACCTCAGTAGATCGACAATTGTAGAAAGGGAAATATTGAAGGAAGCTAGGATATTAATGTGATCAAATGAGAGGCTGTTACAAAGCAAAACAAAGTAGTAGTGATAGATTGTGAAATAAAGAAAGGTAGGAGAGAGTGATCAGCCCTAGCAACACCTATCATTTTATGGTGGAGCTTCGAGAGGGTGAATTAAAGACTCTGTTGAGAGAGGCTAAGGTAGATATAGCTGAAGTAAAGAGGATTGGAAGACGTAGATTTAGTGGAGAGAGATGGATGATTGAAAGAGTGAAAACAGTGAGATTCAGTCAAGGGGTGTAGTCATATTGGGAATGTTTCCAGGGAATATGCTGCCAGAAGACAATTATATCTTTAAGACTGTGGTAGAATGATAGGGCTCAAGAAACAGTAAAGATTAAAAAGGAGAGTTTTGATGCAGAAATCAACAGATTTCTTTTAATACAGGAGTAAATAAAGATGCTGAGAAAGCAGTAATAAGAGTGAACACATATGCAATGAGGGAGGCATCTGAAATGTTATATTATTTTGAAAAGCATTCAAATAATCTTTGTGTTCAGAACTAATTTGGTTCTTTTCAGAGATAAAAATGTTCTACAAAAATGTTGGTAGTTATTAAGGTGTCAAGGAGGAATCAAAAGTCAATTGGTAAACTAATGACAGATTATGAAAAACGGTGAAAATTTTACCATGGGCAACTTTGAACTCATCATACAAGGATGCCAACTGAGCAGTTTCTTCTTCAGCCCAAACTTTACATGGCCTTGATAGCTTTTTGAGGTCCTAGAAGAGATCATAATTTCATAGTTTAACGGGTTCAGTAATATGAATAATAACTACATAAGTTCATTAAAATGTAACAATCTCTATTTTTAATATGAGCCAAAGACATGGAAGAAAACAATTATTTAACCTGAAATTCCTCAGGAATTGGGTAAAGTTTTAACTTCAATGAGGCCTTGATTCACTTTGATGATTTATTCCCCATTTAATTCTAAACTCATACTTACCTGAAGCATGATCACTCATTGTGATATTTGATCTAATAGTTTTATTCACCTTGCACATATGTGAGACTATCTCACATGGAATATATTGTGAATAGCAATGGACACACTTCTTTAAATAAATATATTTTGAATTTATTTGCAATCCAAGTTTTGCAATCTTAGAAAAATAGAACAAATGATGATAAGCACTGATTGGGAAATTATTCATGCACCTTTTCTTACTGTCATGAAAACTATAAATGAATGACAAACTTTGACTCTGACATTAGATAAAACAAAATATGCAACATCAAAATTAGGTATATACTTTTGTTTCAGTATTCATGATCAGAATAGAGACTTATAAACAACAGACAATATAGTCATTGGGCTTGAATTAAAAAAAAACAAAATTTAGCTGTCAGTAATGTGGTTATTTAGTGTGCAATATAATCAAAATCATTATTCTGTGAACTATTAATTAGCATTTCTTAATGATGAAAATAATGCTATAAAGTTCATTTGTTTTTGGCACAGTTTTGGGGAACGTAAAGCATTGAATCAGTATAAGATGCCATAAAACTGATTACTCCATCATTCTAATTGAAGAATGACACAATTAATGCAATTGGATTATATTTTGGATTCAGATCTTGGATGCTTTGTGGATTTCAAAGACATAAAGAAATACCATATTGATTGTAAATTCACACAAGAAATAAAGAAATTGAACCCTAATGTATCATTAATTAGCATTTAAATAATTAAGAACAAATATTCACAAAAATAACTATTTTTCATACTTACTGCAGCGGTTATTAAACCTAACTCCTTCATTTTCTTTGACACTGCCCTTTTGGATCTTTCTTTATCAATTATGTTACTATACACTTCTTCCACCAATTCTGAAAGGAAGGAAAATGGAGTACAATTAAACATTTGGAGAAAACAATAAAAATAATAAATTAAGGTTAATGATAGTCATGATAGCTAACTTTTTCCTTGGTCTCCACGTGCAGAGAATTCTTCATAAAGTCTGCGAAGTTCATCTTCCTGTTCTTCACTCCAAACAGCTTTGGCAGATGCAGTTCTAAAAATTTTAAAGTTTTATGAGGGAATATTGTGTTTAATTACACTTAAAGTTAATATTATTTACAATATAGACAAAGGCAGTCAAAATATTGTTTTTGTTAATGACAGGAACATACTTGTCTTGATAAGAACCATATCCAAATTCCACATCATATGCATCTCGGGAAGATTTCCAGAAAAGAAGCTCCATGAATGCTTTTGGGTTGTTATTTGCCACCTCAGTAAATTTTCTAACAATGAAAACAGCAAACTTCGCCAATTCCTGTTTAGAGCAAAAAATACAAAATAAGTTATTTCAAATGTTTAGATTAAATTGAAGGGTTAATGCTTTTTCTCTGTACCTGATGACACTTTGGAAAAGGATAATCAGGATATGTACTTGATGGTATGCATTGAAAATTTTCATTCAATTTAGGCCCATTACTACTATTAGAGAATGGGAAAAGATGACTAACTCTTTATGTAATGCAGTGGTTCAATTAAAATTGTTGCTTGACTAATTAACATTGACTGTTGATGAACATATGATACATACTAGTTACATATAATTGAAAACTATCTTTTAAATATTTAGTAACTTGTTAAGAAAAATTAGAAGAAAAGAAGCCTAATCTATGCAATAATTTCCCGTCAACCTTCACTAAGATTGAAGGTTGAGTGATTAGAACTGTTCTCATCATATCTACAATATTTTTGGAATTTAGCAACTCTACATTTCAAAATTTGAATTAATTGCCCATGCCTTAAAACATTTGCAAGTGCTTCCTGTCAAGTGCAGGATATGCGAAATAATTGTTGTTCCACTGAAATCGCTTATGTATAAAAGTAATTAAAGCTATTAAACAATCAAATATATGCTATGCCAGAATTCAGAATCTGTAATGTAATTTAGAACAGAAAGTTAACTGAAAAAGTTAACCTATGATTATTTTAGGATTTATAAACAAGGGTTATTCTGTTTTTCCCCATATTTTTTTAAAGTTCTACAAAGGTATGAGTATTGTATTATTTTAATTATGTCATTCTCCGTGGGGAAGGAAAGAATATGAATTAAAGAGCCTTTATATTGCATTTATACATTCACAACACACCATTCAATGCACCAAATTACATTATTTACAGCAATGAAGATATTATAATGATATAGTAATATAAATTATCATAAATATTACAGAAGAGGAGAGAATGATGCTAACCCTTACGTTATGCCGATCCGAGAAACAACGAAGCCGTTGTTGTAGAGGACAGGTTCCCGATTCGGTGATTGCATATCACGCCGTTAAAGAATATTAGTTTTCGAGGTTATATAATCGGTAGGAGGATGATGCGTGAAGTGAAATCAACGGCAGTTGTTAAGAGTTATAGAATCGAGGCATCGTGATATGCCTGGCTTATACAAATCCATGCTTTCGGTGATTATTACAGAGTGATTACGTTGGAAGACGTGGAATAAATATTTCGGGACTAATGGTATTATGAGGGTTGCGTTCCGGGATTAGTTTTTTCTTAGAGAGCGAATAAAAGACAGATTGCGATTTTCGACCTCTTACAAGAGGTACCATGTTCAGGCAATTACAGCATAGTCAGTATTTTATAATGTAAAAGAAGTGGGAAAGGGAGATTGAGATGTAATTAAATCCCGGGTCTATAACACTTTTTTACAAGGGCGGTTCAATAAAAAGTGATGGTTAAATTTTATTCGCATAATTTATTGTGAAAACAGTTGCTTTTATGTTATTCTATTTGCTAAATTTGCAATATATATATATATGCTATGTAGGTGTCATTGATTTGAATTCAGTATTGAATCAGCGGCATCCGTTGCAAGTAGAAACATGCTCAATTTGCATATTCCTGCTTCTAATCACGAAACACGCCATCGATGAAGGTGTTTCTTAAAATTGGGGGAAGCGCAAAAAGGCACATCATGATATGGGTCTATACTAATGGGAGGATTGGAAGCATTCTTCACACTCATTTTTGTAAGACGACCCCGATTTCGTAGTGGGTTCCGCAGGCCCCATCGCGCACGAACACGGCTCATTTGTAATATTTATGTTACCAACGTGTGTGTGGTACTCAAAGAAATTTTTGAAAACTTATAAAAGTACTATTGAAGCAATTCTACGATTTTCTACCACAATGACAGCTGCGGTATTAATGTCCAATACCTTTCTTTGAAATTGTCTCCTCTCTAAACGTTTAAAACCATCTTCTAGCTGTACTATAGGGGAGAATAGACTCCCCAGAAAACTTCTGTAGGACTCGGCAGACAATTTGTTCTGTTGAAAGCCAACTTTTAATACAGCGCCCATGTTCCATATTTGCCGTATACAAGCTGAACATGATTTAACTTCCAACGGACACAATATGAGAGCTTAGCGTCAATAGTTGGGATAAGGATCAATAGAACCTGCATCACACACTTAACAAATTAAGCTAAAAATATAACATAAAATTAAATGTTTACTCTCTGAATTATGCGAATAAAAGGTTTATAGTCACTCCTTATTGAAGAACCATCGCATGTAAAAAGAAGGGTCTGGAGTCATCCTCTTGAAATTTTAGATATTAATGAGATCACTGTTTTTAATGATTGTAAGGCGAAAAGTCAGAGTTTTGGTACTTAAATCATATATAATTATTTACCTCTCCAAATTGTTTAGTCGCCATGTCGCTGCACATTAAATACAAGCCGTCAACATACTATACAAAAGATTGACCCTGGTATGATACCTGAAATTCACTGCAAAGTAATGTAGTGCCTAATGTTTGGTAAAACTTGGTTCGATTTTGTCATGATTCGAAAGAAACTCCTCTCGCCTACCTACATGAAAATAAAATCCTACAATTTTCGAAATTTAAAATTCTTTAACAGTTGCATACGATTCTTTTGGCCGTAAATGCAGAGGATCCATCCATGGTTAACTCTGGTTGTTAATTTTAAGTTTTTGTTTACTTTACAAGATTAATAGTGCCTTAGTGCTATTCCATGTTCTAACCCATAACCTCATCTTGACCTTTCTCAGGCATTTAGTGTGTAACAGCTGGGTGGAAAACCAGCAATTTTTATTAGCCTTCAGCGAAATACCTGTCTGACAATGATGAAAATATTACCAAATAAGGGATTACAATATGTTACATACTTAAGAAAATAATATCTAATAACTTATACCTTAATAGTCTTTTCTTTTTCTCCAACACTTGAAGTTGAACTTGATCGTCTGGAAGCAGTATATCTGTATTCTTCCAAAATTTTTTGAAATGTGCGAAATAATGAAGCCTGGAAAAATAATGCTGGGAGGTGACATTCCACTGCGATCCGATGCATGAGACGGAGGACACAACGGTTGATTCTCGGAGAATTTGTTTTGAAGTCACGCAAGATAAAAGCACAAGGTTGTATTACTCGAGTTTTGGCAAACCTGTGGATTGAAATTAAGCATATGAGTGAATATGGGTAAGTAAACATTTCCATTCAGGTAATAAGATCAACAGCCGCTCGTTATAAGAAATATTTCAACTACTATTTAAAAATTTTTCATTAATAATTTTTACTTGAGTACTGTGATGACATTTGAATCCATAACTACTTTGTCAAATTAGAATAAAACCACGTTCAACCTCAAATAAATCCGCAGTGTGGTTGCAAAAGTCATTCATTCATGTGAAAAACCACAAATTAAACATATATCCCGAGACAAGCTAGTTTATAATAATTAATATTGACCTCTGGCTAAATAAATCAGCTCAGTGTAAATCCATTAAAAATATCTTTTGGCACTGTTGAAGTGGTTACTAACTATAAAACTCTACTATTCGGAATTAAAGGGAAAATTAGGTTGAATGGGTTTAGTTGGATGGTAATTTATGTAGCATGAACCATTAAAAATGCTCCCATATCACTAATCCAATGGAATACATTAATAATAAATGGGTATTTGATGCATTATTTACCTAAATAAACCCTGCTATAGTAAACAATGAAACTGGCTGAAGGATCCATGCTGCTTCCGGGAATTACCGTCGTGTAGGTGTGCTGATGGACAACTGTTTCGACCCCAGTCCTGGAGGTATCTTCAGGTCGACGTGGCAGAAAACTTCGACCTGAAGACACCTCCAGGACTGGGGGCGAAACAGTTGTCCATCAACACACTTACGCGACGGTAATTCCCGGAAGCAGCATAGATCCTTCATCAGATAGACGTCGAAGAAGCCTAAGGATTAATTAATGAAACTGGCTGCTTAAGACAGCAGAAATAATATATTATTTATGAATATAAAATTAACTTTTTACATTCCTGATGAACATTCTGTATTATAAATTATGGAGATGTGATCATATATCATCTATCAAATTTAAATATCCATGAAAATTGTTTAAAAAATTTCAGAAAGATACACCAACCTATTTAAGAAATCCTTGAACTGAAAACTTTGCTCAGCCACTGATGAATTATAGTGTTCTCCTTCATCTTCTTCTTCATCTAAAAAGGGCCAAGGATAAAGAAAAAATCACAGGAGTAAAATGTGAGATGGATTAAGTGTCATGCTGTAAATGATTTGATGCTACATTTTATTCCTTTTTTTATATGCTGAATGCTTAATGTGCAATTAGAAAGCATTCAACAACATACGCGTATATATTCAACACATGACATAAGAAATTAACCCTTGTTAACTTGTAGTCAACAAATTTACCAAGACATTATAAGGTTTCTATAAACGACTGATATAAAGCATACTATGAAGAAATTATACGGCATACATGAGATTTTGTACAATTCACTTCGAGAAGGATTTCCAGATCGATCACACAGGCCTACAAAAAATAATTTTTTTGGTGCCGGGAATCTTTGTGATGATTTTAACTATATTTGTAGAGCTGAATCCAAATATGAAATCCGTTTTTATTTAACAGCTCTACTTTTTTAGATATGGCACATCTTACGATTAGTTGTTTTAATATTTGATATATTCCGGAAAATAATTTTCAAAGTTAAATAAATCCATAAGTATACTAATTTATAACCACTCTGCGGTGTTCCTTTTATTTTCAATAAACTGTCAATAAGTTTTATGTATATTTCTATATTGTAGGCCAATGAGATAATTATTAATATAATATTCCCATATCATCATGTAGAAGATTTTTTTACGTAAGTAACAACATATCTATATCTTGAAAACTATAGCTGATAGGAAAAAACTAGTGTCATAATTGGATTCAGCACCCCAATTGTTCTTTAAATCAGCATTAAAAGCTCCGGCACCAAAACCACTGTTGGCCTGTGTCACCAATATCAATTCTTAGCGAGGTAGAATGTTAAATTTGTTTTAGGTTCAAACTAATGCTTACCAGGTATTTCATATTTAAAAACACAACGTATATTAACTGAGTTTTTAAGATTATCAAATTATATGATAAACCATTCATGCATTTTTTTCCTCCATATAATTCGAAGGAATCGGATATCGTTTGGCTAAATTTATATCTTATGCAACTGAAAAGCCTCAAAAATGGGATTATATTATTTAACTCTGTACTTACTGTGAAAAAATAAGCACATGGATGAAACCACCGAGTTTCTCTTTGCCAATATGCCAGACATCCATCGTCTGGTCTAACAACCGCTTCAAAGTCCTCTTTTGTAATATATCTTGTCGCGGAAGTTAAGACAGCTCTTACATATCTTCTTTACAGTTTTATTAGAGTCGGTGAAGAACACAAACTGACTCTCGAAAAAACTAAACCGTTGATATTATGAATAAAAATAACTATAGGATGTTTTGAATTTTGAGGGTTTCTATAGTACAAATGGAAGGCCTCACATTCAATCACTATGAGCGAAGTTTCATTCAGGCTTAGGAAAGATATTTCAACATTGATTGCTAACCTCAATTTCTAATTAACCTTTCGGGTCAATACAGTAGCAGACTACATGTTATATCGTTTAGCGTTTATGCCCATCTTGGGTCTAAGCTCTTAATAGTGCTTAATAAGGAGTACATAAAACATCATAAATCTAATGCAGTCGTTAATTATAGGATTACCATAATTTATCGGAATACTTCTGGATTTTCTCAAGCAGTACAACATATGCGATATTACACGTCAGTACAAAACGAAGAAATAGTCATGGTTTACCTTCACTAAGATTTTCGTTGGGTGGATGAGGCTCCTGAACATTTGGAGCATCGGCGTTGTTGGCTTCAGGTTCTGAAACGGAAAATAAATCATTCTAAAATTTCCAATACGTGGCTAAAAGCACTTCTAAAATTACAACCCACAGTCTTCAGCCAAAACGTACACATGAAACATCCATTATTTCAAAATATGTACATAATTTCAACACTTTTGTGTTTAAATTGCATTTCTGATTTCATCAATAGAGATAGAATCAATAACATGCAACAAAAAACTCGAAGAAAGGAAATATATACGGAAATAAAGGTATTTAAATTAGACAGAAAATGTTACCACAGCACAATAAGCTTACGTGTTCCTTACTTCGGTTCCTGTGGAATCGAGCCGAAAATGGACCCTTTTTTATCTTGCAAGAATGCTGTGTAAGGCAATGAACAATCAAATACCACCCAATGACACATTTTAAATCTCCTGATGTGTCTTAGAAAATGTATAAATTTCATTAAAAGTAAGCAGCTTACTGTCGATTTAAACTGTCAGTAGATACTGAAGTTTCCTGGAATTTGATTCTTACTAAAATTAAATTAATTTAAGCATGTAATTGCTTGAAACTAAGTGTATAATTAATAATCCAATTCTACTATTTGGCCTAGTAACATTATCGTCTAGTGTGTTGAGCACTGGAGTACTGACCGGATTTCGATTCCCAGTGAAGTCTCTGGGGACCAACTATACCCAAGCTGTATAATTTTTCAAGTACCAGATATTCCTAGCATAGGAAATGGAACTGGTCCCTTTACCCAAATGTGCAAACTTCCTCCGCCTTTGGGCTTAGTATTAGACGAGCTCTACCCTGACCTCTTAATCCTACATTCGGGTTGATAACTGTGGCAACATTGCTAAGTTAAGATTTAGAACACGATGTGTTTTCCATCATAATAGCCACTATGAGTTCAAGGGATATTTTTATACCAAGGAGCCAAAACAGAATTCACGACAATATAAAATCCACATATTCTGCTTTCAATTCTTAAAGCGGAATGCATCAAACGACTATCCTAGTCTTACTTATTTATGGCAAAAATTATTGTGAGTTTGGAAACCGGAAATTGGAGCATAGGAAGAAATGGAAGTGTAATCGTCTTCGATGTCCACGGACAATTGGTAAAAAAAGAGTAGAGTAACTCCCGACAATCGCTCTCGGATGAAGTACCTAACACTGGCTCCCCTTTGATGAAAAAAATGACCGGGATTTGGGTAAAAATTCGCGTTCCTCAGGCCTACGCAGATCCAAGTGGGGATGGGTAGGGAAGGAAGTCTTGGATTCTAATCAAAAGAAAATTCCACAGGGGCGAATGAGAGCAAGCTAAGGGCGTTGTAGTTTTGTAACCCAGGCCAAGCCCGAAGGCAAGTACGACGGAACAAAAAGAAACAAATATAAAAAGGGGAGAGGCGGAAGGGTTAGGTCCGGCACAAATTACGGTCTCAGATGAGGGAAACTTGGATGGGCGCGGAATCTGAGGAAAAAAATCACTAGAAAAATATAAAAAGGGACCCCAGAGAAGAAACCTTAACAAGAAGTTCCAAAGGGGAAGGAAAAGGGAAAAGAAGTACTTTTATTCTTTGGGAATCTCACTTCCCTGCTCATTACCGGAGGGGTGTGTCATGAAAGATATCCATTGAATCCCGAAACTTTCGGGGAGGAGGGGTATCTCGGCGCAATTATAAAATATTTCTTTTTGGAGGGAATGAAGAAAGTTCTGGTCCAACCGTTTGATAATTTTTTCTACTACGGAATGTGAATTACTCAAAAATATAATTTTATCATAGATTTATTTCTGACCAATATTAGCGATTTTTTTCTGTGCAATAGAATAGTAGCGTTAATTAGTTAAATGGTGCATCTATTTTGAGTTAATACACCTAAAGAGATAATCACTATATTAAAATTAAGGTGAGCAGTAGGCGAGGAAATGACATGTCAAAAATTACGTTATCAGAGATACTTCATTAGAACTATTGCAGGAGGAGCAGACAAAAGTACATTGAAACTAGAAACAGCAACAGGTCTCTCGACTTATTATCTTCCTCCCGAAATAATCTCTGGAATTTAGTATCCTCTTACGCTAAGCAGACGTTGTGGTAATTAAGAATGTTTTCATCCAGTTCTCTTTCGCCAAAACAATTATGATATCATGCTGGAAATTAGTATCTCTTGTAGATACTAAATTTTAACTCGTAGAGGATTAGCGCATACATATTTTTCGGAAAAAATTTAAATTAGACATTATAATTAATGCAATTTAAACAAGTATCCTAGAATATAGGCCTCTTTCAAATCTAGAATGGACAGTGTGTAGCATACACCACAGGATAAAATTCTATTTCTTAGAAGCTACCACAGAAGAAGTGTGGGCACGATAAATTGAGAACATTTGCCTTAACGGTGAGTCTATAAGCTCACACGAAAGACGTACCGTTTCGATAGAGTGAAAGAGTAAGGCCCCACTTCAATCGCCATTTTGTTTGATCTCCTAGCCACTAATTTATTATAATCACTACTTTCGCACGTTAACACGGTTAACAACCCGAAGGTTGGTTTGATAAGTGAGGATAATTTCCATCAAATACTAAGCCAACGGGTTGTGAAATTCAAACATCAGAACAGGGGAACCTTGTACTATAGAATGTAAACACAGAATTAGGCCGAAGAAAGTACAAAGAGTAAATAATAAATTCAGACAGATAAAAAATAAAGCAAAAGAAAAATGGTGGAAGACGCAGTGCGAAGATTTAGAAAGTTTTCCGAAGAAGAGTGAAATTGGTACGCTATAAAGCAACGTTCATTCACTATCGGGAAGTAAGAAGGGAAGAGCTGTGCTAATAGTTAGAAATGAATCGGGTAAGACAATAGTTGAAACAGAAAAAAATCAACAAGAGATGGAAAAATTATACAGAAGAACTCTATGCTAAAGAACTTAGGCCAGCAAACTTAGACATAAACAGAGAATATGACGCAGGTAAAGGCTATATGGACTGATTCGTAGCATCTATGAGAAAGGAATCTAGCCGGAAGACTTTGTGAGATCAGTGTTAGATCCTATTTCGAAAAAGATACAGGCTACATCATGTGAGGACTACAGTACAATGAGTTTAATATCTCATGCAATTAGAGTGGTTCTCAGGATCATCAACAAAAGGATGGAAACTAAGGCAAATGATTACTTCGGGCATGATCAGTTTCGGTTTAGGAAGTGAAGAGATACGCGTGATGTCATTGCAGTAATGAGATCACTAATCGAGAGGAATATAGAATACAATCATGACGTATTTTGCTGTTTCGTAGATTTCGAAAAGGCGTTTTTGTTAGAATGTATTTGGAAGAAATGCTGAGTATATTGCAGAAAATAGGAAAAGATTGGAGGGACAGGAGGATAATCCGCAACTTGTACATGTCTCAGACTGCTCAGGTGCAAGCGGGGAATGAAGAGTCCGGATAGGCAGTGTTAGGAAGAGGTGTAAGGCAGGGTTGTTCATTATCACCGGTGCTGTTCAACGTGTATATGGAGGAATGATCAAAGAGGCATGGGGAGAACTAAATGTAGGAATGGAAGTCACATCCCGCGAAATTATTCCGAGAAATACCTCAGATCGGCGTTGTCATTCTCTCATCATAAATAATCGGATCCCCGAGAAAGGATCGAATCACGACTCTTCCTGTATCCAAGTTCTGCAAATCCCACGACCGAGAATATAATCCAATGGAGGTAAAACAACACCCTCCACAGTCCACGCTTTCCTGGTGCAAGCAACGGTCTCTCTCTTTACTTATGATCTACCTACAACCACCACGAACGCTAACGCCCCCAGCTTCCGAAAAGTTATTGCCGTTTCCCTTCGCGAAGGTATGGGGAGGGAGGGGCGACGAAGCTCCTTACTTTCCCTTTTCGCTTCTCGACAGAAAAATTCTATCTCGCACGCGAGCACACATGCTTGCGGGAGGAAGGGAGGTGGAGATGGGGCAAAGAACGGGATTGGCGGCGGATAACTTTCACCTACCCCTCTCTCCCCATCCCCACCGCTCTTTCCCCTGGCCAAAAGTCACAATCTAAAATTTTCCACATGGGAAATCGACGGAGAGGCTTGGGTAAGCCTTAAGCGTTGGAGGACGGGTCCCAAGAGTGAGCTGAAGTAAAAGGGTAGAGGGGGTTGGAGTCAAGCGACGGCAGAGAGCATGGCGGCAGGAGTGGGGGAAGTGCGGGGATGGCTACGGGAGCGACGCGGGAACTGGTGGTGCCGACAGGGGAGAAGATAGATAGATAGATAGATAAACGTCTTTATTCTGGGCGAAATTGAGACCTTCAGGTCCCCTCTTCCATTTAACCCATCGTCAGATAATGTTATAAAGAACATAGCAAACATGTACAAGAATACAAATAATAAAATAGAGATGGTAAACACAATTACAAGAGATATTAATAGCATATACAAGTGTAAACAAAGCGATAGTTGATACATCAGAAATAAATTTGAACAAAATATATTAACATTAAAGAAAAACAAGATACATGAGGGAAACATAAATAACATAAAATAAATAATTAATATAATAATAATAATAAAAGAAAAATAAATAAATTAAAAAAATAATGATAAAAATAATAATAAAATAAAGATTACTTTTGAAATACTTGATGAAATAAGAAATTACTTTTGAGTCGTTAAGAGTTCAAAAGAAAGGAAGAACGTAAGAAATAAAGGTGGTCAGGTTCCTGTGTAGAAGAATGAGATGAATTACGGTAAGGAAGAAATTTGCTAGGAGTTGTTTTGTTTGAGCAGGAGCTCTTTAGTGAGTTTTTTCTTGAATATTTTAAGTGAGAGGCAATTCTTAATGTCAGTAGGTAAGGAGTTCCAAAGTCTACAGGCTGTAATGTGGAAAGAGTTACTATAGATTTCTGTCCTGTGTTTAGGTATTAAATAGAGATGTTTTCTCCGTGTATTGGCATCATGCACACTGTTAATCGGAGTGAAGTTACAAGATAAGTATTGAGGGATTTCATAGTTTCTGATTTGGTAGAGAAGCAAAAGGATGTGCATATTCCGTCTAGGCTTGAGTTGTAACCATTTAAGTTCGCGGTAATACTCAGAGACGTGGTCGCTTTTCTGAAGGTTAAAGATGAATCTCACACAAGCATTTTGTGCACGCTGGAGTTTAAGGGATAGCTCAACTGATAAATCTTGATATACTGAGTCGCAATAGTCAAAATGAGGAAATATGAGAGTCTGGATTAATTGTTTGCGTAGGGAAAATGATAGTAGGCTTTTGATATTTTTGAGGGAGTGAAGACAACAATAAATGGTTTTACAAGTTTTAATAACATGCTCAGTCCAAGTTAATGTTTCGTGGAGAACTATTCCAAGATTCTTTACTGTTTTCTGGTAAGGAATGATGGAGTCAGGTAGTTGAAGTGGTGGAATCTCGGTGTAACTAAGAGTTGAGAGGAGTCGTGAAAGCCCAACAATGATCGCTTGGCTCTTCTTTGGATTAATTTTAAGAAAATTAAGTGTACTCCAGTTTGAGAGAGAGTCCAGGTCAGAGTTTATATGTTCTATCACGGTAGGAAGATCATAAGTGGAAGAATGAAGATAGATTTGTAAGTCGTCAGCGTACAAGTGATATTTGCAGTATTTAAGTTGAGTGGATATATCATTAATATAGAGGGAGAAAAGTAGAGGTCCAAGTATGGATCCCTGAGGAACACCACGTGTTACTTCAATCCATTCTGAGGAAGATGAGGTGGTGCTAACCTTTTGAAAACGGTCGTTGAGATAGGATTTGAACCAAGACAGGGCAGTAGGGGAGAAATTCAGTGTGCGAAGTTTTGTAATAAGTATGTCTTTTTCAACAGAATCGAAGGCTTTACTGAAGTCGAGAAGACCCATAATAATTACCAGTCTTTTGTCCATGGCGTATCTAATATCGTCCGTGACTTTAATTAGTGCTGTGGTGGTGCTATGAGATTTACGAAAACCGGATTGCAGAGGATTAAAGGAATTGGCATCTCTAAGAAACTGTGAGATCTGCTCGTGTACCAATTTCTCAAGAGCTTTGGATAGTGTAGGCAAGAGACTAATAGGTCTGTATTCGGACAGATCAGAGGAAAGATTTTTCTTCGGAATGGGGCGAACAAGAGCCCTTTTCCATTGAGAAGGAAATTTATTTTGCATAAGGGACCAGTTGAATATGTGTGTAATAAATGGCAAAAGTATGTGAATTAATTTCTTTATTAAAAATATCGGAATTTCATCTGAACCTTGTGCTTTAGATTTAATATTCCAAAGTGCATGGAGTACCTGTGTCTGGGTGACAGTAGAAAAGCAAAAAGGATTAGTTGAATAGCTCGGACTTTGTTGAAGGAGTTTTTTGATGTATGCTTGTTTAGTGTCATTGTGTTTAGTGTCATCTTGAAGTGGAGGAGTTATGAATTGTTTGTTGAGTGTGTTAAGGCATACGGAAGACGGGATTTCCATGGCTTTGATTTTCCCAACACCAAAGGCTCTGAGATTGCTCCACAGTTCGGCGGAAGATTGTTTGAAGCCATTAGAAGAATGAAGAAATCTAATTTTAGCGTTTCTGATGAACTGTTTGGTCTTGTTTCTGAGGGATTTGAAATGTTGCAGTGAGCTCCTGTCCTTGGCTTTACGAAAGGCCCGTAGTGCAGAATCACGTCTGGCCATCATGCGTTTTATGTCCGTGGTAAGCCAGGGAGTTTGAGGTTTAGAAATTCGCTTGGTGATGAGGGGGGCATGTGTGTTGATTAGAACAGAAAGGAGAGAATTGAGGTGATGGACCTTGTCATCAATATCACTTAGATGCTCAATAGTGAACCATGGGAGAGTTGAGGCATCAGCCAATAGCATCTCGTCATTGATATTTTTAAAATCACGGTATGTAATGTATCTCTGTTTGAACTGAGGGCATTTAACGGAATAAGCAATATATATGAGATCGTGGTAGGAGATTCCAGGAGCCGGTAGTTGACCATGTAGTAAGATTTTATCAGGGTTTGCGGTGAAGGCTAAATCAATTAATGTTGAAGAGTTAGGGGTGTGATGAGTTGGTTTAAGCGTGAGCATATGTAGTCCCAGTGAATTAAGCGAGTTTCTAAGATATGTGGAGTCGTGGCTTGTGGTAAGCATATTGGCATTAAAATCACCTACTGTGATAACATGATTGAATCCATGAATATTTCTGGAAATTACGTCTTCAATATCGGAGAGGTGGCCGATTTTTGGAGGTCGATAAACTACGCACAAGAGAATTTTTTCTGATGTAAGTTTAAGCTCAAGTAAGAGGAATTCAGGTCGCTTGCAGTAGTTAGAGTCACTTTTATCAACAACTTTGCAGGTGATGTCTTTTCTGACATAGACACAAACACCACCACCTCCTTTACCTATGCGATCACTCCGAAAAAGATTATAACCGGAAATTTCCACAGCTGAGGACAGGATAATAGGTTTCAGCCATGTTTCGGTAATAGCAATGGCATGTATTTTAGTGAGGGGTAAAATAGATCGAAGTTCGTCAATATGAGCAGTGAGGCTTTGCGCATTAATGTAGATTACTTGTAGTGAGCGTGGAAAACAGTTGAATTTTTTTGTTAGAAATTCCTGTGTGCTAACATAGGGGTCTGTGGTTTGACTAGTTGTTGCAGTGGAGAGGGAAGTAGTTAGTTGGGAGCTAGCGGGGAAAAATTCTTCAGCAAGTGGGTTCAGGGATGAGCTAATGTGGTGACTGGATGGGTTAAAGATAACAGCGTAAGGATTAAGGCTAGGAGGGCAATTAGCAGAGGGCCTAGCAGCGGGGGGTGACGGAGTGTCCGGGAGAGAAAGGAAGCTTGGCATCGCAGTAGGAGGTGAGCAGGTAAGAGAGTTAAGTGAGGGAGAGGGAAAAGAAGAGGGGTTAGTAATGCACGGCAAGTATGTTATTGGAAAATTGTATGAGTGTTCAAGGTCATGTGCACTTAGCTGCGTTGAGTCAGGCAACAAGCAAGTAAAGGAAAGGAAAGCACTGAGTAAAGAGAAGGAGGGGGGGGAATAGGAGGCGGGCGAGAGGTTCTCGTGAAATGGGGGGGAGGTGAGCGGGATGAGGCTGGTTGGGTGAAAGGGGGGGAAAGAAGCGATTGAAAGAGGAAACCACTGTTATATAAGTTGGGTACAAAGGAATTTGTGTAACTTGAGTCTGACGATGATACCGAGCTGTTTGCCGTGTTTCGGGTCGCAGAAAAGAAAATAAAAAAAAACCTTCGGCGGATAGTAGCAAAAAGTGTGGATTTTTAATCCTAAACACACATTCGCTTCCTCATAAAAATTAAGCGAAATTTCACGCGGAGATAAGGCGGGCTTTAGGCCACCCATGTCGGCTCTAAATCAGTGGAGTGAATAAGATTAAGGCCCCGAAGATCATTCGCGATTGACATGAAATTAGGACGAATTTTTACGAAGAAATTTCATTTCATGGATCCATATTCATATTGTATTTGAGAATCATCGTAACATTTCAAAAATTCGTAATCAATGATATATATGCGAAATGCAGCGAAGAGTTTAACTGCAATGTTGGAACGGACCGCAGAATTATTAGCAGCTGAATAAATTGTATCAGAGGGCAAGTTCTGCCTTCACTTCTTAATCGCAACAAATATTTTCAAGCATTTTACTTTTTTAGCCACACTTTGTGTTATTAAAGTAAAACCGGTAGCATTGAGTCCTAAATAAAAAACTTTTGAATACCTATCCTAAGAAAGAAGGTATGTGCCATAAATCGAACGTGACGCTTCCACACTTCCCGAAAGAACAGCTTTATCCATATTATTTTGCATATATATTGATACTTAAAATCTCACAATGCTTTTCATTCATTAAAATACTAAATTCAACAATTAGGTTCACTGCTGTAATTAGCAAACGTTTACGTTAATGAAGAGAACTATGCTTCCACAGACAAAAGAGAACCGATGAATATTAAAAAAAAGTAAAAGCACGTCTTATGAAATGAAAATTCATAAAAATATCTGTTCCAAAGCATCGGTTAAACACTTCACTTGGTTACGAAAAACTAAACTACAGTTATAAGAAAAGTCTAGGTCTCAATCTAACAGCCTTCTTAAAGTTCACAGTACTATTACGACCTCTGTAGATTACCCAATTAAAGCGGCTACTGATAACTGGGGGTTTCTCTAAAATGTTTCCACTACACAATGCATTTAAAAATCGCCAGCTTAATTAGGGATATTCTATGTATGTGGCTACATTATGCATTCATTAAAATGCTAATACTTACAATGCCTTTCATACACGCACACGGAAGCTCTGTCAATAGTTGTATTTTGGTACATAGCAGTAAGCCGTTTTTTGCGAAGGAAATAATGTTTTTCTGATAGTGTAATACCTCATTATATATGTCTGTGCGAAATACAGGGGGCAAATAAGCAAAATAAAATTCCGACTTTGAAGCCATGGAGGATATTGTAACAATGGAATGGTCCCTTTTCAATTTTTCTGTTAGACGATCGCGGGAAATCAAATACTTTAATCCACGTACAAAATGAAAATCAAGGAGAATAATTCCCTAGGAAATAATAATAACGGGCGATGATGATCTAACTTATTCATGGAACCGATAATACCATAACTAAACGACCATTAAAAGTAAAAATATTAACAGTAAAATGCATATAATATATTAAAAAAGTTAAGAGCAAATCACGACAATAAAACCTTCAAAAGGTAGTGCTCCCGAGGTGCAATTTGTATCATAATACACACAATATTAAATGAAAATTATTCGGGGGTAAAGGGATCCGTCAGCTGAAATCAAATTGAATGAATATATTGCAAAAATATTGGAAAGCGGAAATATGAATGAATAGTTCAATTTGAAGAAATAAAATATTTGGCAATAAAAATGCTCCGCACAAAAACGACCACTTGAACGGCGTTTAAAAAGGTTTGAGTTCGCTGAAATGATTTCATTATGCTATTGTTAGCATAGATTACATATAAAGCGTAGACTTTGAACACCTATATGTTTTTGTATTGTGCCGCAACTAAGCTATTCAGGAATCAAGAAAAGAATTTATTTGGTCAAGGCATGTTAATAAATAAATGAGTTTAAATCAGTTAGAAAATAATGACTAGGAATAATTTGCAGACAGCAGAGAAACAATAAATACAGCAGTAACTTTGGAAAGATAGAAGATGAAAAGAATATGATGAAATACAAAAATCATATATTAAAATACAGACAAGAGATCATATGCGGATGATATGAGCATGAGGAACGTTGGTGAGGAGAAAAAGGAAGAGGATTATTTCACTTTCAAATTTGCATGTCACTACCGGTTTTCCCGGCCCAGCGAACTCGCAAAATACCTCTTGTATGTTTACTAATGCATATCATTTTTAATGTATTATACACTATAAAAAAGAAAATTAGTAGACAACAATGGAAAATCTCATAGTCATAGCGACTAACCATTACCAATGTGTTTGGACTGAGGAGTTTTAACGCATAGAGTGATGTTTAATCGGACAGATAGACAAAAATATGTTGCCTTCAAAGAGACTAAGCGACTTTCTGCGTGCTGGAGTCACGTGAAATTCGGAAATATTTCTCGTAATATCTAAACTTTTCTCTGGAGGCGATGAAAAACACCTATGTCTCCAGGTTTCTGGGATTACTGACCCCAAACGGGAGTAAGAGGAAGAGGTAAGTGTTAGGCTACGCGCAGGTTGAGTTAAGTGGGAGAGAAGGAACGAGAGGGGATGGGGATGCTCCGACCGCGGATTCTGGCTCCCTATCCCTCTCACCCCAACACACACAACTCCCCCCTCCCGCTCCTACCACTCTGCCGAGCCCTCGCTCGACCCCTCCTCTATCCCCGGAACCACTGCAATGCATTACGCGCCTGATGCTCCGCGTTCCAAAGCCACAGACGCCTACCCATCTCCCACGCCGGGCCGTTACCGACCTGCCGCCCCCCTTACACCCCTCACCCAGCCGTTAAGTGGCGTCGACAACCCCTTCCACAAACAGGGATGCTTGCGTTTCCCACAGCCGCTAACTCTCGCGAGCCTTCTCCCCCCCCTATCTCTCAAACCCCCCTCCAATACATACACACGCCTTTAACTCCTTCCTTCTCCCCATGCACGCAGGAGAAATCATTTAAAATCAAAATCAATGCGTTGCACGCAAAAGTCGACAGTTAATCCCGCCCACCTCCACCTGTTTTTGCTCCGGCGTTAGGAAAAGATAGATAATCGTCCTTATTCGGGCGAAATTGAGACCATAAGGTCCCCTCTTCCATTTAACCCTTCATCAAGTACATAAAAGCAATAATAATAAGAGGAAATATAAGCGATGGTTTCAGGCGTTATTTTATGGAATCGGTTCATTCTAAAGCGGATAAAATAATACTTTGTAACTACTAGGTAACACACTAGGTGTGTTTGTGAAATAAATCTGTGGAATTACAAAGGATTATTTTATCCGCTTTAGGAAATATAAGAAGAAAGAGAGAAGTGACGAGTCGGGGGAAGCGAACCGAAAATTATTGCATTTACTGTTTAAGCTGTCCAGAAATTTAACAGTGGATTTCGACTGACGGGACCACTCGAATAAGCACGGATAACAAACAGGGGAGGCGGTTTCACTCCTGCGAAGAAGAATTAGGACGTATCCGTAATCTCGGCAACGTCGTGTCTTTAAGTTCTGGCTCCAAATCGCTTGGAACGAGTAAGTGGAGAAAATACTATTTAGAATACAGTTAATAAGTTTATGGCATCGCTCTTAGATAGGATCGTGAGAGAGAGAGAGGTAATTCACGGATTCACACAAGTGGAAATAGAGGGTGAACGCGATTCCGAAAGATAATGAACATGTTAAATCCCATGGCGGGTAAAAGAAATGAAGGGGGATTGAAACGGGAATAATCTAAGGGAAAACCTTAAGTCTTCCAAAACTTTAAACGATTAGTCAATAGCTAACTAATTTTTTGAGATCATAAACTAATGCATTCAATCTTTGTTCAAATTAAGTGAGTAGCTCCAATTCAAAGTTTTATCGTTCAAAAGAAGCATATTTAGACTATAGTTCATGAAAATGATAAATTCCAATTGAATGCAAAATAATAAGTAAATTGTGACATGCAACCATGTAAAGAAGCGTCTGAACTTATATTAACATCCAAAAAGAGAAAAAAAATCAGCAAATGTTTAAAGCGTGAAAAAGAATAGAATGCACTAAGAAAATTTTATAAAAAGTGTAACTTAACATAATTAAACTGTAGCATTGAAATATGGAATGCGCAACCGAAGAACGTATCAATAAAATAAGATTGGATGGAGAGGTACAAAAGGTCCTCGATTCGATTCTTTTCAAAGATAATTTTTGTATTAATTTCCTTTTTTATGTTGTTTATTAATTTTTAAATAAAATAACTGAAGTATGACCGATGCATGAAGCCATTTTCACCCTATCTTTGCCTAATTTTTCACTAAAATATCATTTGAAATTATCAAAGATTCACCACTTCCTAGTGGTTATGCAGGCATTTTACTTTTTATCCAAATAACTTGATTTCAAACACTGTAAAATTGTCTTAAATGATGCGTGGTTAAAAGATGTACTCAGTTGATTCCTATGTCAACATTCAAGAGTACATTATGAGGAACTCCGTCATGCAATAGATGTTGCAAACTTTATTGGAATTACAGCAATACATTAAAATATGTGATATACTCATTTGTCAGAGGGAAAGCAGATAAATTACACATGAGAGACTGCTTTACAAGTAGTAGAAAAACATTAAAATTATACTGTAAGACTTGAATGACAGCAAAGGATTTGATTTTCATAATCATGCATTTTTTTCCGATTACGGAGGAGAGCTTACTAGGAGTCTCCGTCAAATATTTCCTCGCGCGCTTTAATAGAATTTGGAATGGCGGCGAATTTGGGAGGTAGAACATAAGATAGGTTTCCAAGAAACTTGACAACACCAGTCCAGAATCAAGGTTGCAATCACTCATGCCAGGGGAGGGGGGGTTTAAAAAATTAGCCTAAGAAAATCGCCTGGTGACGTTTCGCTACCATTATTTTATACAAAACAGCCACTTTTCCGAGAGCCCTGAAGTTTCACAAAAAAAGCTTAACATTTTTCAACCCTCAACCTTGCATAAGACAACCTCTTTTCCTCCTGTTTAAGTGTTTATCTCCAACAGGGATTTCTACCAGTTAAACTCTCCTCACTAAATTTGGGGTCCCTCCTGGGTGAACGTGAGCGGTTGCCGCATTACCATTTTCTAATTGCCTGGCCACGTTATCGCCCCATTTAAATGCATGCGTTAACAAACTCGCCTTTCTTCATGTCGTCGCTGATTTGGCGAACTGTTTTTTTTCGTGCCGCCGGCTAGGGCCTCTTTTGACCCTTCCGATTCGGCCCCAATAAAGCCATTTGTCCCTATCGGTTACTGTTGGCCCCCCCTCCCTCCTTGCTGTTCTTAGACCCTAACCTTCCACCAACAAAACTCCTTCAAGTTTACAAATCGACGTGAAAACGATGCTTCATCCTTTTAACGCTTAAAATGCTTTAGAAGTTTAAGGAAGTGCCACTTACACCAACATCCTCATACCGTGTTTAAATGTCGGTAAAGTCGTACATTTCCCGCCTGAATTTCCATTTTTTTTAGCCTGACCATGTAAACTTAAGGTCACATCAGAAGGCATAAATAAAAATATATTTCAACAACCACAACTGCCATTTTGATAATTGACAACAGGAATTAAAAGTCTTTGAAAACTGATCATGAATAAGAAGTAGAGTAATGTAAATTTAAAACGAACGTGCATAGGGTGGAGAAGCAATGGAAAACGGAATAGCCGAGACCGTAAACTTGATTGGCACTAGGTTTGTTTAAGGGAAGGAGTTAAAAACCAAGTGACAAGTAAGGGGTAAATGGACTAGGTCACATGGGAGTGTTTGGGAAACAGTGACCCACGTGTACCTCAATCACTAAAACCCCAAAACCGCAAAACGTGTCAGTACGTTTGATTCGCAGAGATCCCAGTTTCCGAGCACACCCAGGTGATGGGGTGAACGAGCGAAAACTTGCGTGTATGCATTTTATAATTTTGTACTTATCTGTGTGATTTACGGGTCACTGGCATGGGAGGAATCCTTGTAAACCCTGAAAGAATGAGCGAGTGCGATTCAGAAAGGATTCGCGTAGGAATAGGAGGCAGAATCCAAGCCAGTAATGGATTACCTAATCAATGACTACAATGTTTAAAATAATTCTTCAAATTCCCCCACGATATTACAATTTTCTATCACGTCACAATCAAAACACCAAAGCTGACAAAAGTGGTCACGCTCTCCCGTCATACTGTTTTCAAACGGCAGTGCCCAGGCTGTCCGAAATCACCGCCTCACGTAATTAATATGCCTGCCCCCTGCGTAATTCGATTGTCAGCGGTTGGCAACGTTTCTCTACCACTCCCCTCTCTCCTCCTCAACCCCACTTCCCGTCGGGGCACGCGTGAGAAGAGACGCGCAATTTGCGGGTTATCTTCGCCATCGTGTCGGGACAGACGTGGACGCCCCCTTGTCGGATGCGAAGCCATCGCGGCGGCAAGAGGAGGAGAGAGGGAGAGCGGGGAAGGGGCGCGGGAAGGCATATGGAGGCGTGGAACACCAACACTGGCACCGAGGAGGAGCTTAAATCCCTTCCCTCGACAAAAATCCTTCCCAGTCTGCAATTACATTCTCACTTCCAACCCCCTCCCCGTCCACGTTGCACCTTCCAGCACTCCTCACAACCCTACCGCCCCCCGCAAATCCTTCTCCTTTGTGGGAATCCCCTCGCCCACCAACTCCTCTTCTTTTTAAACGCCGCACACACACACCCACACACTCTCGCGTCCTCCCTCCCCTTATCCACTTCTAAACCTTGCATCTCTCCCGACGTCAACTGTGCGCCTCTACGCGAGAGCACTATCAAGAGCCCAGACAACGACGTAAACACACGCATACACAGACAATCTCCCTCGGAATACAAACAGGAAGGAGAAGAGGCCCTTTATCCCACCGCCCCTCTCAAAAAAAAGAGAGCCCATCCTCGCTCTTATCTTCATCCGAATTTTCTCCCCCGTCAAATGCTTTCAGAGCCACGAGGGGGAAGAAAAAATAATTCACCGTGAAGGGGGGGTGAGAGTTTGGCTGGTTGGTGTTGGGGGCAGGGAGATGGTGGAGGGGGACGGATGATGTGAGGAAAGCGGGGTTGTTTGTAAGTAGCAGGGGAGTGCTCTCCCGAGCGAAAATCTCAAAACCGTGAGCCGCATCTCCCTGCTTTTTTTCCTCCCTCTCTCCCTTCGTCGGGACCGGGCTCAAAGGGAGAATTATGGCGAGAGTGTAGTTATCGCTTAAACTCTTGCGGGGGCGGGGGGAGGAAATGTTTTTTCTCCGTGAAACTCTGCCAAACAACTTTACACTCGGTAAACTCGGGAAAAAGAAAGCACGCGCGCGCCGCCCACATAAACATTAGCCGCTTCTGATTGGCGAAATTGCAAGAAGTTGTGTAAATCCACACAGCTGTAATTAAAGACGAAGGAATTAGGGTCTCCACCAGGGTGGGGATCAGGGAACGGGATGAGCATTTGAGAAACCATCCAGCTTTTCTTTACGCGCTTCGGATGCAGCGGGAAATTTCAAAGACTTACCCCACCATTCGGGGTGTCTAAGACGAGATTACAGCCGCTGCACTTCGTTGAGTGGTGGCTATGGAAACAGCACCCTTTCCATGACTATAAACCTTATGTGGCTGACGAATTCGAGACTGGAATTTTGCTTCTTTATTATCCACAGTTGTGATCATACCGTTGGAAGTAATACATCCAGAACAGGGATTAACTGTGAGTTTTTTTAAAGTAGCGGTTTAACTCCCAAAAACGTTTGACGGAAACGGTTTACGATACAACATAGGATTTATTCGAGGGGTTTAAGAATTTTTGAATGCCAGCGAAGCGAAAATGGAAAAACAGGATAATGGATTTGCATCGCTCGATTAATGATTACGTGCCACAATCTTGATTAATTATAAGATTAGACGACAGTATCTAGCAAAAGCTTATGTGGCTGTGGCCACTACGATTTCGCTCCGAGAGAACAATACACATTAAAATCAATAACTTCGTTTGCGTCTTTTATCACATATTCCAATAAATTTGTACGTAGAAGACTGTCGTGCTTGAAATGGCTAGAAAATACTGTGTGAAGAATAGTAAATGTGATGATCGGGATCAGGAGTTTAGCAAGACGCAACACCTAAAAAACTATCCTACCTAATTTTGGAACAGAGATTGTTATACTTTAAGTCCTATGACTTAAACCTATTGACAACTACAGCAAACCTTAATCTACGCTCTCTACTCATCTTCAGCCAATTTGTATTCTCCTAAAGGCAGAAGAATTTCCACATCTTTGGAATTTTAACCGGAGCGAAATGCAACACTAATTGACAAAGACTCTTCTTAATAGCAAGATTAGCCATGTAATTTCATAACTCAACGGCTTAAATGTGATGAAAAGGTCAGAGAGAAATGTCATATTTCGCTGGTTAGGCCTCATTTAGTATATACTGCTAGTATATGGGATCCTCATGACATTGGATTGATTGTCGAATTGGATCGTGCGCAGCGTGGAGGAGCTAGATTTGTAAAATGTTGAAATAATAAACTTCGTAGCGTATCCAAAATATTAGAGCAGCTAGGTTGGGAATCACTTGCGGAGCTAAGGTTAAATGACACATTAAACCGCTTGCATAAATTGGAAGGATACCTCTTTAGCAATGATGTTGAAATTTATTGTTAGCCTCATCCTACTATGGTAGGCGAGATTATGTCAATTAAAATTAGAGAGATTAAATGTAGAACAGATAGATATAAGATATATTTTTTTAGGAATGATGAGGGATCAGGATAACGTTATCTAGCCGCGCTAGGAGGGAAAAGTATTTCGGGCCGAAATTAGTCTGGCGTTTATTCACCCCTACCACACACCCTAGCGGTGGCTTGCAGGGTACTAAAAAACTAAAACTAGAAGAAACATGATCGTGTCTTAACCATCCCTCGTGCTATTTAATGATATAGACACATGCGGACAAGATATATGATGACTCATAATTGAAATCCCACGATGAAGTCAAAATATTTCAAACTTTCGCTGAAAAATTCACTAAATATTGTGAAACCACTGGTGTCAAAATGGTTTTCAAGTAAGTAAAGACGATAAAAGGTTCGTCTGGATTGGTGGTGATTGGTACCCTCTAAAGGGCATGAATTTTCACGTGACGTATTTAAAGCATGAGCTGAAGACAATGTGACGTGGTATGTTCACTGAAAAACACTAGCTAATTTTCCTCATTCACTGCAATACTTGAGTGGTTTCGACGCTTTCACAAAAGCACTTATAATAAAAAATACAATCTTATACTATTGACAATGACGAGAAAATGTTGAAACCGGTAAATGACTACAATAAATATGGAAATTAACCCAGTGTTTTTCATTCAACATAACGCATTTTAAATTGTAGTTTACGGTCACGTTATATAGTATGTAGAGCGATGATCTTATCCAATTATCACTGTAACAATCAGAGCGAATTTTTTTTATGCAATAGAAAAAGATACTTAGTCAACCGGACTACAATGATGATTACTCGTTTACTCGTACTCTTTATTCGTTTGCCAAGGTAAAGGTCCTGGCTTTGAGTCCCACCTGGAGTGCGGATGATACGTTTGTGGTTTGTGAAGAAGTTGGTAGTGCATCACAACACGGGAAAATCAGATCCAATACAGTTCCTTGCAATCGATTCTCCTATGCCATATTTTCAAATAGTATTTGAGTTCTAGCGTTATGAAACACCAATGTGAAATTTAAAGCAACATAAATAATACATAACAGCAGCGATAATCATGGTGCAAGGGCTAATTTAACCATTAGCAGTACTGTTAATGACACTTCATAAATTTGCGGCGCAATGTAATTGGAAGTAACATCTATGGACGAAATATTAGCACTATTGTTGCGCCAATGGCACAAAATAATTAATACGAAACCAGATCGATAACTGGTCCTTAGAGTAATAAAACTAAACTCTAATACTTAGTTACTAGTCTTCAATTAGCAAATTCTTTCCACCAGTACCTTGGATAATAATCACAGGTACATTTCGGTACCTGGGTACAGGTACCGTAAAGGAACCCTTGTAAGGAACCAACCTATTTAGCCTTCGTATTCAATTTTGCTGCAGGGTTATTAAATGAAACTAAGAACCTATAGAACCAAGAAGCTATGTAGGAAACTTTCTATATGGATGAAAGTTCTCCTTCCGGGAAAACTCCCGTGAAAGAAATTACGCTACAGTATCGCATACCATCTTGACGAAAGTCGTCAAAACAAAAAGGGTTGTGAAAGTTTCTTTTGTGTAATTTCTATGCTGTTTCTTCAATAAACTGCCAGAGTCATGGAAAAGAAATAATTAATTCTGTTCGGGATTTTAGGTATTTGTTTTGCCGTAGCCCACACATTTCGGACGCTAATGGTATTAAATGTAACTGACCGACGAATATATAGTTATAGTATTCATTTTACACAAAGGTGTGTATTTTATTATGACATTTATTTGACTTTCAATGCTACCACTAAATAACAGGGAAATAAGTTCAACACTTCCAGAGGCCATTACAGTCATGTCGAAGCCAGTGGAAGACGTCATTTTTTTAAAGTATAAGTTTCATTCTGTTTTGAACAGTACCATAGATAAGAAATGACTAAAATATTCCTACGCTTAGGACGACAAAAGGAAAAAAGATGGGGAACAAAACGCATTGCCTTATCCCGTCGTACCAAATCCGTTCGACAATCGTCGAAACATCTGACACACACGAGAATGAAGTATAATTCTAGTTATAAAAGTGATGACTGGCCGCTAAGACAAGAGAAAACAGCCATTCGCACTTGTGTCATGAAATCCACGACTTGACGCCATCCGCGATCGCGAAAAACTAAATCCTGCGCTTAAATGCAGACGCTTCACGACGTCTCGCCGCTTTTGAAAAATTTACGAAAAAATATTTAATTCAAGTGAAATTGGATAGTTTAAATAAAAAAGATCGACCTGGACACGCAAAGGTCATTTAACATGTCACATTTAGTGGGGACACGCCACCAATATTGTTAATAATAAATGACCGCCACATCAACAGCGATGATTAAAAGTAGTTCTGCCCTCACCTCTGAAATTCAAGGCGAATTAACACGAACCAACGCACAATGACAACGGCACATGCCCATGTCCATGATGGGGCGGTGGGCAGGAGGGGAGCAGCCGATGATAAGAGACAAGGGTCTCTCCCACGAGTCCAGTTTAACGCCCCTCACTCCTACCGGCTCTCGCGCAGTCCCTTGTTCCCCCTCGGCGAGTCCCCCCCCCATTTCCCCCTCCGCCACATGGCACCGTATCCTTAAACCCAATTCGACGGATATATCGCCAGCCACAGCTTCCGCCCGCCGGGAGAAACGCATAACAAGCCATCGAAAGCACGAGGCGCAACCGATGTCGTAAAAACTAACCCTTCTCCTTCAACCTCCCTCCCGCCACACCAATCTCTTTCTCCCCCATCGCCTCTGTAAACCATACCTCCCTCCATCCTCTGTGCAAATACGTCTACCCCTCTCCATACCTCCCTCCCTCCCTCAGCACGGGAAACGATCTAGTCATACTCGCCCCTTCTCCCGAGCTCCTGGCGCGCACTTAAAATCTTACCCCGGTGCCTCCCACTCGCTCCCCTCCTCCGCGCCTCGAATGTATCGTTCCCCCCAACGACCCACATCTGCGAGCACCCTCCGTCCCCCATCGTCGCTCCGCCCCTAGCATTAATTGCCGACGATTTTTGACATCCGGGCGGAGTCGCTTAATCCTACATTTATTCGTCGGTTGGTGGGGTCGGGAGGGAAAATGGACGGGAATTGTGGGTAATGTAAATGATGAGGGAGCTTAAAAAGTGCATTAGCAAGATAAACTGAGGTAGCAATTTTGTTTTGTTTCCTCTCCAAAAAATAACTACATAAAATAACGACAAAATACGCGGAATTCCCCTAGGCGAGGGATATTCGAAATACAGGAGTCTTATGATTATTCGTCTCCCTATTTACCAAAGTTCCGTAATTATTACTCGAGGTAGAGATTTACCTCATCACGTAGGTACACACATAGTTAATAAGCTACTTCCACTTTGGCTGCATCAAGCCATTACAACTCGGGGCACAAGCGAACGTCGGATGTGATAACTGCAGCTAGACGAAAGGCAAGCACTTGAGAGATGTACAAGAGAAATATTTTGTTTAGAAACCAATTAATTTTGAAGTTATTTGTTCATATGAATTATGTTTGTTTGAATATAGGCGTACATTGTACAATGAATATGCTTTGAAGTCGTAATTTATTTTCTTGCACAACAATGACGCATCCTCGCAGTTTTCATTTATTCGAGGTGGCCTAAAACCACATTACTATCAATAATCTAGAGGTTACTGTACGTCCTAAAAGTACACATGAGATTTGACCGCAGGGATACTAAGACTGGCACTATGTTAACTAGAGGATACACGCCACAGAGAGAAATAACGTATGGCGGAGACCTCCAGAAATAACCACGCCTTGCCCCGAGTGATCAATGGACAAATAGTAGACGTTCACGCTTGATTCCGGAAACAGTAGGAAAGCTCACCAGGATTCCCGTCACTTCTCTGGCACGACGCCGAGACATTTAAAGCGCAGCATGCCATCTTCCGCACCGCAAGTGCACATTGGACCTACACGTATCTTGTACGAGGTAGAGGCTAATGGGAACGCCGGGTTTATTCCCACGTAATATATTTCTCTCTTCTCTCAGGGAACACCAGAAATACCAACCTATCCAAAATAGTGAAAATAGCTTCATGTCATTCGCCTTTAGTTATAAATTTATACTACTCCCGGACCCCAGTGCAGATGATGACGGTGACACAAAATTATAACACACCTGCTCACGCTTTGACTACACCGTAAACACCCACAATGGTCGTCAAAAATATTACAGCTCAGCCCCCAGAGGGGTCGGGGATCTAACGATCACTTTTCGCAGGGGGGTGGGGAAAGCTCTGGAGATCCCATCTCCGAGGCTGCGTCACCATAATGCCGCCGACCCCGGCGAAGTGCCGCTCCACCGGTTTCGCCTCCTCGATCTCCGCGTCCGCACCTCGAGGCCCGCTCCTAGCATCCTCTCCCTCCCTCCCTCTCTCCCTCCAACTCCCGGGCACATCCCACTCCCATCCCGGAAAATCCCCCGCCCGGCGCCCAAATCTCTTTCATTCGCCCGGATCTCATTTTTCGTCCCCCCACCTAACTCTCACTAATTTCCCTTCCCAAGCCGCGCGCGATTTCGCACCTCAAATCCATTCTCTACCCCTCCGCATCATCCGATACGAGATGGCTCCGGGGGGCCACGAAATCCGCGGGGGGTTGGTGGTGGTGGTTGGGAAGAGAGATGTTGTTTCTTTCTGCGCGGTCGATTTTTTTCCTCCAGCCGCCGCCATCCTTCTATCCCCGCTGCGTCTCGCGACGACGCGCAAACTTCCCCCCCTCATTCACCAACACTCCCCTTCCCCAATCCCTTCACCCCCTCTCCAGCAAACCCCCTTTGTTCCGGTTCACAATGTGGCCGCCATCGCGTACTCACCGGCCCACACCCCCTATCCGTCGGAATCCCTCACGCCCGCTAAGAGAGAGATGAAATCATAATTGAATCGGTTTGTTATCGAAAGGGCTTTTGCGTCCGCGCGCCGCGGAGGGAAATTGAAACCGCGCGCTCCCGATGAGTCCGCGCTGTCCGTGTTTGGGTTTTCGGCACAAACGCCCACTTTTGCCCACCCGCTCTGCCGCGGGAGTAGAAACGGAGAGACAATGAGCTCCACATGCACACACACACAAATACAACTTGCTCTTCTCATTTCCCTGCCCTCCCATCCCCCTTTATCCCTCTCGCCTGCCCTCCCAACCCCCCTTTCTCTCGCCACACAGAAACCCCCAATCTCCCAACCCCCTCTCCTCTCACCAGAGCAAACATTTACGACGCCATTCACCACCCTTCCACTCTCTGCGGATGTGCTTTGTGCGCCTGCGTGTGTGTGTTATGGGTGTGCCGGTTTGTGTGGGTATTATTATTTGGGCGCGTTCTTCACGTGAATGGTTCCGCAAACAGCGGTTATCGTCATTATTGTGATAATTTCGTCCAACGGACCCCATGAGGGGATATTCCATCGGATACTGACACCGCGACTTCGAATGGAGGTCGAATGCGCCCGGCTATCCTGCTCCTCTGGTTGACATTTTAATAACTAAGCCAGCAATGAAGTGCGAGAGCGGCTCCTAGACCATATGGCAATTTATTTTCGGTCCAATTTCATATCCAAGGCTTTATAGCCAATTTTGCATTACGAAGCAAAAAAATGTTGCTACACGTCCACCGATTCGATTTGCGATGGCATCGTTCCTTCACGTTCCCTTTCGCTTGAAAAAGAAAGTTTTCATCTCCGACGTTGAGCTTTTCAAAAATTTACGAATTTGCACAATTAAAAACTATGCAGAGATAATCAGAAACGTCGATTTTACAGTCGAATATTGCTTACATAGCTAAGTTAAGTAACTGTCGCCTAAATAAAAAGTACTAGTTTGAGAAAATTGACCCTTAGACTTCTTGTACTAAAAAAATCCTTAAGTCCTGTTGTTCTCGTAGGTGAAGGTGCTGTATTTATAATGATAGACATTTCCCAATAAATGGATTATGTATTGATTTCATTCATTCTACATTACGTAAAATATGTATGAGAGTAAAAAAGGGTTCTGCAATTAAATATGATAAAATGACTACAATACCTATTGTTGCCACCATGTTCGTTTCTGACAACGAATTCTTCTTCCCTTCTCACTATATATTCACGCTTGTCCTATAGCCACCAATACTATAACTAAATCTCTTATTATTATTTTAATAATTGATTTCCTCTGTTGACAACATGACGGTCTGGAAAGTGTCAAATACTTCGCTTTTTATTCATACATTTTCTGCCATTAGAATGACGTTTAGATCCGCATGTGTGTCAATATAATGTGCATGGGTGTATAGTGCTAACTTCATCACTCGTATTAGTTTTTTGGACGGAAACAGGCCGCATAACGGTAGTTTCCTTGCCTCTTCCACGAAACAAAGCCTGACACCAAACACCAGAATAATCCCTTCATCAATTCAGCATACCTCCCTTCTTTCCGTTCAACATGCCTATCCTGTTTCTATTTCCACATGAAATAATAGCAAAATACATAAGACGATAGCATTTTACGGCGGCCACTTACTACAAACGCAGCATGGACATAGGTAAATCGTGGGTCTGGGAAACGGGTGAATATAGCTTTTGAAATGAGAACGGCAGCGATGGCTGCATTGCGCAAATATGTAGACATGTTTTCGCACTCCAAGCGTGAGCGGGGGAAGGAAATAAAGGTAAATGAGAGGAGAAGCGAATTTTCACACTAACGAGTCTTCGATTTCGGTTTACAACGGAAGATTGTTAGAAAGCACTTTGGTCATACCGGAATCTAACGCGTGGCAAGCGAGAACAAGAGTGAAGAGGATCGACCGCATAATTTTCAGGGATTTGAATGGATAATCTCCTCATGAGCAAGATATGTTAATGAAAATCCATAGTGATATGAATTCACTGTTAACACCACGTGATCACGAATAATTAGGAATTAAGATAATTATTATAATGTTTATTAAAGGGATGCATTGCATACACAAGGCATATAACTCCGCATTTATCTTCGTCCTTCATGAGAGGAAAAAATCTGAGGAATACCAAGAAGTGACAGGCGTCTCCATAATGTACCCCGAGATGCATTAATTTTTCAGAAATAACGACAACACGTGTTTTTCATTTCATACTCCCATCTCCATCATTTATCGCTTAAATTCAAGGCTCGGCCATCAACTATTACAAAGCTCTCCGTTCCCGCCAAATGCGTTGGAAAAGGGCTTCCCATAAATGTCTTCAAAATTCATTTGAACAAGACGTGCCTCTATCGTGAAAACAAAAGACGATATCTGAGTTGAATTTGGGTCTTTCGAGCTACGTTATAAACACGCGCTTGAATGGATGGCTTGAGAAAATTACAACGGACAGAAGAATTTCTATGAGAACCAACATGTTAGTAAATAAGTCTCTTGCTGTGCTGGTGTGGGAGAGTAAAAATTTCGCGAGACTTAAAGCTCTTCTAAATGGCAATCAGAGAAATTCAATCAAAAACTTTAAAAAAATTCCCAGACTTAATGAGATATAGATTGATCACACACACACTACGGTGCCTGCTGTGTGTGTAACCCAGTCCAGAAGTCAAACTGTCATGGTGGGTTGTCTAAGAAAAATTAAAGCGCAAGAAAGGAAATATGGGAAATATCGTAAAATAATTTATTTTATGTATTTGGTTCACTTAAAAAAACTTACACTGAGATAGTGCATTATTGTACTAATAAATAATGTTGAGCGTTAAAGAGAAGATTACTCAACAGGTGTAAAGTAATCCTGAAGGTGCAATCGACATCTACCAGAAAAGCTTCTGCTACCCGATCAATAATAGGAGACAACTAAAAAGACGCCTTCCTCATTGATAAGAAATATTCTTAGCTGATGCAGTTTGTTACCAGGATGTAGAAGCTTGCCTAGCTTTTTAATTTTCCTCTACCTAATATTACTGAAAAAAAAACATGTTTTGAAGTTGTTGGCCTTACATCCAGCCAGGTTAGAAGTGGCATTTTAGCCAATGCACTGTTGGAAACTGCTGGACTTCAAGCAATTCATTTACAAGTTAGGACATGAGCGTGAAACAGTCTACATGGGAGTGGAGATCTACTAATAAACAAATATAAAATTATCATGAAAACAGAGAAAGAAAACAAATGAGGCTAGAATATTAGCTTTCGAAACATGATGCTGAAGATTCAATGAATTGATAAAGTGTGAAGAGAAAAAGTATTCGTAAGAGTAAAGGAAAAGAGGCACTATGGAGGTATGTGGCGTCATACATGCACTAATTGTGAGAGTAGAAACTAGATGGACTGGACCATCACATTTTGATTCGCAATGGTTAAGTTCGACACCTATAAGAAAGAATAGCAGAAGGGAAGTTGTATTTGAAAAATACCAAAGAAAGACAGTTGTTCGAAATAAATGTTACTAAGGCGAACTTAGCATTGAACTAGGAAGATCTTAGGACTTAATACATCCACTATCTCGAAAGCTAGAAAGCTTTTAAGATATCCCTTTGAAGTATACCAAGACATTAGCATATCTCATTCTAAGATCAATTAAAAGTTTAAATTAAAAATAAACTAACTTAGAGCTAGAATATTCCTGAAAATTGAAGCTGATTCGAAAGATCATTTACCATGTGTTTATACTGACATAAAGATAACAGTGAAATGCAAAATGAAGAAAATAATGTCAATTTTTCAAGATGATTAATGATACTACGCAAGTATTGCTTTTAATTTGTTTACCATGCGAATCTCTTGAAGTCTATAACATGAGAAGGCCTTACATCGGACTCTTCTAACAGAATAAATACCATGCTCACCAAATTAAAATGGAAATAAGAACTCAAAAGCCCGATGACCTTTCTGACGCATGCCAAAACATGTCGGGGCATGGAAGAAAATCAGCCTTAAGACTGTTTTGCATGCTCTATAGAAGAAAATCAAAATTAACTACAAGGAAAGAGGACTCGGGTTCTCGACACATAAGACAAACGGTAGTGATCATAAGCGTTGAAAGTGGAGACAAAACTAAATTCAGGAAAATGTTAGTAGGAGTATGCTCATGATCACCCGTCATCATAATGTGTACGAGAAGGCAACGGACGAGATCACAAGAAAAAATGAATGCAGAGAAAAGATGAATGCTGCGAACTAAATTGTCATAATCGTAGATTGGAAAGAAGATCTGCTGAACTAACAAGATGCATAGGGAAGAGGGTGGAAGAGTAAAACCTTAACGTGAAAAAATGTAAAACAAAAAATCACTTTTACTACACAAAAATAAGAAAAGGATACATTAGAACAGTAGAGGAATTATGTTATTTAGGCAATAGGAAAACAACGGAAGAAAAGCAAGAGACTTAGTTAGAAGAATAACTAATTTTGTCCATTACAAAATACGAAATACGGCAGAAAGCATCACCATGGCAATAGTTCATAAAAACAATGGATGGGATTTACTTTTCTGACTATGAAACGAGAAGATTAAAATAGTCCGATAGAATAACGAAGGAGTTCATCAAAAAGAGAATTCTTTAGGTAGATACTTACTGTAATGAAGGCTAATCGGTCACCAACCGAGGTGCAACGTTTACCAAAGAATACATTAATTCAAGGAACAAAAAAATACAGAATTACAGAAAATGGTAACTATGAAGGAATTCGATGTTAACCGGATTTTAAGCAGATAGTGACAAAAATAAATAAAAAATTATTTCAAGTCAAGTAAATCATTGTTACACAAAGTACGATTCTATTTCCTATGTTAAATTAAATTATGTAATTCCAATAAATATATTCAGACGTATTCACAGGCCGTATCTTAAATCGGATAACTGTAAGTGTGCTGGAAAAAGGCTCCTGAGAAGTAAGCACCGCCGAAATTTCTGACGAATTTCAGACATAGGATGAAATGACAATGACAGAATGGGTGATTTACACTCTCCGAGTGTAATTGAAAACTCACATACGAACATAATATAGCATAAAACACTGGGGATGATTTTTGTTCAATCTGGGCTTTCCAAAGCGGGGACTTTGACGTTTGATCAACCAAATCCGGTGGAATCCTCGAAACTCAAACGAATTCACGGGAATTCGCGTCCCAAACGCCTCAAATGTATGCGTGGGAAGGAGTGGAGCACGTTGGACCGAAGTACAAGTTAGCTCACTCAACGAAATCGCGTGATGGCGAGTGACACGGCTTTCAAGTTCTCTGCCCAAGTAAAATTTGTTCCGCGATGAGCGACGACGCTTTTTGCGAGATCTGTCCCCAAATCGGGAATTTATTCCCAAATCACCTTTGAAAAGTTCAACGCTGGATATTGTCATCGTTTTCAAGCATTCTCATTCCATTGCGTCCGAATATTTTCACGGTATTTATTTTCCCTCGAGAGCCTCTAGTACGGCGTAAAATGATGGGATATCTGTCTGAACATCCAACATTTTTTCTATGAACTTATGAATTAAATATTCGATATTATTCATTTTTAAGTTACCTAATGACTGAGTTATCCCGTTGAGAATTACCACATGAACACATTCCACAGGAATCTAACATGGGTTTTATGTCACAAAATGTAACATTTAGAGAGAAATGATAAATAACAATTTTGATTTTCAATAAGCTATTTTTATTCTCACGACCCAGATTTCAAAACTTGGTGTCATCTTCTGAGAATTATCATCACTTGAAGATGACACGAACTCGGGTCATGTGAATATAAATACTACAGTGAAAATCACAACTGTTATTTATCATTTCTCTCCAATATGGAAAGTTTCCGCCAAATTAAGCCTGAAATTGTTTGGTCATGTAACATTCGATCTACCCATCTTAATAATAATCTTAGACTCGTAATATAATTAGACGTTATCCCAGGGGCAAGAGCTAATTTTCCTCCGACTTTATCTTACGATCATCATCGTACAACTCTATGGACGAAACGTAAAAGCCGATTGGAGATCGAATCCCATTGACTGAGTCACTCAAACTGTTGGCACGAGGAGTATTTCTTACAATTCTTGACTTTAAAGTCATGCATCATAAAAACTGGAAATAAACAACTCGGCGACTTATAGATCGAAGAGCAGACACCGATGGGCCCTCGTGTAAGTACGCGGCTGATGAGGAAATCCGAGACCGTTTCCACGCCGACGACCTCCGATCGAAAAATAAGGGCCACTTAGTCACAGAGAAAGCAACAAAAAAGACAATGAACTGCCACCGATACAATGAACACTAAACTACAACCGACCCGCTCACTGACTGCATTTGTCGCATGGATTAAGCGGGACCGGCCGGTGCACGGCGATAACGTGACCAAACCCCCCCCCCCCCCAACAACACCGTCGCCACCGCCAAAAAGCATCCCGGTACCCTCGCCGCAGTAAGAGGCTCCTCTAATCGGAGCCCAATCAGGCGTCGGGATGCCTACCTCGGAACACAAAACGGTGGCGAACGCCGCCAGCGGGCGATAGAGGGAGGTGAAGGGTGCGGCAGGGGGACCGGGTTGGGGGACCATGGAGAGCCGAACAAAAGCCGCCGTTATTCCCACAACGAACTGGAGCTTTCGACGCTCCCCTTCACACCCCCTCCCTACACAGACCACGGTCTCGGTAGCGGCGCGCCCTCCGTCGCCCGGCCCCCCTTGATCCCGCCGACGTGAGAAGGAATAACAAAACCCTTTGGTCCCCCCCCCCTGACGCCCCCTTACCGACGCCTCCCCGCCAATCCACCCTCCCCACAGTTTTCTACCCCGTGCCTTCCCCTATCCCCCCGAAAAATCTCCGCCCTACCTAAACTTCCCCGCACCCACCCCCAACACCGCTGTCAGCTGTGGACGCTAAAACCACGGCGTAATTCCGACCTGTCCGTCGTCCCCAGGAACGCCCGGCTTATTTACATCTGTTTTGACTCGCATTGATGAGGCTGCGGCGAATGGCAGGGGGAGACGGTGGCGGAGGTGAAGAGAGTGGGACGAGGCCGAGAGGAGGGGTGCAGACACGGATATAAAGGGGAGACGGACGCGCAACCGTCGCATTATCGTCATCCGACGAAGCAAGGGGGGAGGGAGGGTTCGGTTTTGGGGAGTGGGTGGAGAGGTGCGGCCAGGACATTTCCGCGCGCCTGTGCGAGTTCGTGTACACATATATATATATATATATATATATATATATATATATATATATATATATATGTGTGTGTGTGTGTGTGTGTGTCGAGGGATCAAAAGTGCGCTGGGCGGGATGGTCGTCGGAGGAGTGAAAAACACGCCGACGCCGAGCGGTCGCAGGTGTTCCCCGCTGTTACGGTGGTGCCTCCCCCAAGCGACCGCCTACCCCGAAAAAGCAGAATCTCCCGAAATCAACTTTTCGCTCCGGTTGCACGAGTAAGTGAACGGATAAAACGAAACGGGCAGGTTTTACCGGGAAGGGAGGGCGAGAGTTGTTTGAAAGGGTTTGTGACGGTGCGTGTGGGAGAATGAGATTTTATCCAATTAGGGGCCGAGGACTAATCATGCGGTTGGAGCGAGGCGGGAGGAGGAGGAGGAGAGAGTGAGGGAGGAGGACTTCGGGTGCGTCCTTCCATTCAACGAACGCGGAAAAATACACACGTATGACGCCCAACAGATGGTGGCTGAGTGAGGGAAGGGAAGAGGGTAAAAACGCTAAAGGGACACGGCCTGATATCCAAAGCTGATTTCCGGCGTACTGCAAGGCAAAGTCAACACTCATCGAGAGGCACCATTGTTCAGTTCGCGGTTCATTAAGCTACGACCATTTTCCATTGAAAGAGCTTCAGATGCACCACGGTTCAATTCACAGTTATCACCCAGTTGGTTGGATTACTACAATATGTAAACCTTTTACTACAACGGAGTGTGATGACTACATAGTTCTTTGAGGTTTTTTTGCTTTCCAGTCACATAACATAACCACAGTCTAGCATCATTCTTCCAGAGATATTTGTATTTGGTCCTAAGTAATAATGTGGTTTGTATTTGGCCACATTATTACTTAGGACAAAAAGGAAATACTTTAGACTAAAAATTATGTAATAGATTGTAAATCTATGGTTGCCAATAAAGGGACCATACATCTTCACCCTGCAATTACTTACTTGAGTAAATTAATAGTGATACTACAGAAAATGTTTAATTCTAAGTGTAATCTGACTCTGTTCTCTAGAATTTGATTTGCCTAGAACCTTCACATTGGTGTGGATTACTTCGTTCCATTGACTCTGGATGCTTAAAAGCTGTTAGTGATTACCCTGAAGATTTCACTTTTACTACAGTCGGCATGTCGCAATTAAAAAATATTATAGGAAGTTACGAAAGAAATCTGAAACTTATACTCAAATCTAACCTCTCTCGGTAGCGGAAGAAAAGCTTCACTGCAAGTGAAAGGAAGGAAGGAAGGTAGGAAGAGGAGGTACATAAAATTGATCTATGCACTAAATTCACAATATAAAATATTATCAGTTAACTTATTGATACGTAATATGGCCTAGAATTAATAATTAATTAAACGCATAACTAATTGTTAGTTCGGAGAATTAAAACAATTCACAAGACCTTTCAATTAAAGCAAAAAATAACATTGGATAAAATTCATTTATATTTAAAACTGTGATCAATTTATTGCATATATATAGTGGAATAAATCGGAAGAATCAGCCCTTGAAATTATTTTGCGACCTTAAGAAATATACTTCTATTGATACCGCTTCAAAACATTTTCAAAAATGCTCATACATTCTTAAAAAAATGAAAATTATTCTAATATTAGTTATTAGTTGTGGCACCTTTGCACAGTGACCACGTTGATTCAACATGAATTCCTTTAATTTTAGAGCAAATGACACATAAAGGTCATTTGAATTGTTAATGTGTGAAAAAAGGGGCGCGTAATCCGATGGGAATTAACTAGTCGTAGCAGCTGACAAACAAAATACTGGGAAATACAAAATAATTCAAATACTGGGAAAAATTTTAACAACAGAAACAGACGCGGACATCAAACAGGCGTAAGAGGTCAAACTTCAAGTTGAGAGAGGCTGTATTTAAAGTTTAAATCTTCCTAGCTCTCATTGTGATTATTAAGGGACTCATGAAAATATCAGAGTCATAAATAACGGGCGAAGAAACTAAAATGAAAGTACGTTTAAAGTTGATCTTTCCATTTCTCGAACTATAGACACCTGCCAAATTACGCGAAGAGAAATAATAAGGCAATTACGAGAACACTAGTTCCAGATAACGATAAGGAAAATGTTAGAGAAAACAAACACTCAGAATACGCAGTAGTACATAGTATATCTAAGCGGAACTCCTTCATGACGCGGAAACAAAGAAAACGTTGCAGTTCCAAAAAGTGCACTTTATTTGCGACCGATTTCGAGAAAGCGTACGGCGAATATCATACTTATGTCTCTGCTTTGTTTTATTTTTTGAACGTGCCTTTTTTCATTTTTTGAACATACAAAAAACGATATGGATGATCATGATGCATTAATATGATAGGAGACGATTGCAAGTAACGAAAAGCTTTTAATCATATCTTAATTAATAATTCATCTTATGATCCACTAATTAATAAACATGCAGTGAATGAATATTATATAATTGGACGGAAATCACTGAAAAATATTTTTTGAGATAATTTACTTTCACAAATTTCAATCATATGCAGATTAAGATTAAAAATGTTCAATTTTAGTACATTAATGTATGGAAGAAACAATGAGAGAGGCGAATAAAGGGATCTAATGAATAAAAGAGGAGGCTGAGTGACAATAGTTCGAATTTGGAAATTCTCACCACCATCGTAATCCAATAACAATAACAAAAATACACAAAAGTTAAATAATAGAAAAAATCGAAACAATAGAGCAGGGAGCATTTCATAATTTTGAATAACATGACTCTCAATATTTATGACTTTTTTACTAAAGAAACTTGGATCACTTAATTACATTATCCAAAACCAATTAAAGACTCGTTTGGGAGAATTTATACTGTACAGCCTTATAACAACCTCCTAATCAATCTCCTTTGAGGACATCAAACTGCTGGAAAGGGAATCGGGGAAATGAGCCCGTATAGTGCATGCGTTAAATCATAGATGGTGTCCAGATCGCGGGAGAACGTTTCTCATCCGAGGCTTACGGAACACAAGCAGCGAGTCCCTTTCGTGACACATATGACGAACGAAGCACCAAGTTCGAGTTGATGGAAACTGGCTTTTAAAGAACTAATTTGCAGCAAACCCAATGCAGTTGTGGGTTTTTCCCTCTGCAATTACTGGGGTAGCCATTAAAATGCGCCACCAATAAAAAATACATTCGTATCCAATAAGCCTGAAAGATCATCTAATGGCTAATACCCTATCAATGAACATAGAAAAACTTGCTTCATCCGAAGTAATGTACTGAGGAGACAATTACACGAAATAATTTACAAAAGAAAAAAAACTAACGCAAAGGAAGTGGGGCATTAGTATTCCTTTGAACAGACAGAAAAAAATGGCAAATAATTCGAACCTAACGGTTTAAATAGAGCAGTATGTTTTACAGAGAAAAAACTATAACAACTGATGACTTGGTCAGTAATCGTGTTTTCCACGGTGGACAACTTCCCAGCTTCATTGAATGTTCCACACCGATTTTAAAGATTTTTCAGGGCCGGCAATGTAGCAGCAGGAAACCACTCAGACCTGACACTTTGATCCGTTTATACTCACTCAATAAGCCCCATGAATTTCTCTCATACATTAAACGTACCCTACTGAAGGAAATGTTTATAACTAATCAAGGAGGTTATTATAAAGATTTATGTTCATTTATCATTGGCCCTACAAGAAGAGACATACGAGTACTCGTAATTATCTATCACAATATTTATTCTCACTATCTGTAGCCCGAGGTATTTTAGCAATGAGGTAATTACCAACCAACCCATCCCCACCATAATCATTGCTTTATAGTACCTCAGTCTCTGTCCATTCCTTCGCTTCACTGGAAATTCTCCAAAGATTTATTATTCCGCCTCCTTTGCAACATTATCCTCATTACTACAATACCTCAAGGACACGGTTAGTGGGAATAAATACTGTAATAGGTAATTATGTCTCATCTTACAGGATCAATGATAATAGAAAATCATACAGAATAATAACCCTGATTAGTTCTAAACCTTTCCGTCAATGCTCTGAAGATGCCTGCGTTGCGTGATTGAATATCGGTAATAGTCAATATTCCAATTTTTAAGTATCATTGGTGGGAATACTTGTGGTAACTGTGCGTGAATACTTCTTTGTATTTGTTGAACACGCTCCTGTAAATATCAGATTTTGATGAAATACGCGCTAGATGTTTCCTTGCCCGTCATTTGGTACCTCAGGCAAGAAACCTACTACACTCACTTTTTTTGCCTGTGATTCAGAATGCCTTTTAGTGAATCATCCAAATCCATCCCACAAACCGCCACAAGGGTGTGTTAGGATACCAAGCATTTTTGAATACATACTTAGAAATAAGCGTAAATATATATCTGCACAGCTGATCCAGGGAAAGGAACTGGCGCGTCCTTACCCTTATGTGCGATTTTTAGACGTTGTTCAGGTTGGTACGAGGTAAGGTCCACCCTCCCCTATCCAACTAACATTTGGTTTGATTAATACAATTTTTGATGCAAATGGGCGTGTCAGACAAACGATAAATGGAAGACTAAATTGCAAAATGATTTCCCTGCAGAGCAAAACAACTTCAGAGTAAACGAACCTCCATGGCCACCACACACGCAGCCGCTTGAGAAACTGAGTAATTTTAAGGGCAGTTTCCAATGTTATGCCATCGTACATCAACTAATGATAAATTGATTTAGTGTCGTAATGCTTGTCTTTAGTTACATGAACCTACCGTTTTCCTAATTGTTAAGTAACGCTGTCTGAATAAGTTTTTAGAGTTCCGAAAAAAACACAAATGAGCGCACCAGGGTAGTACACATCTACGCTTTCCACCCATTAAGAAAATCCTGGAGTATTACGGAGTAGGATTTTTGTTTTCTCAGAGCATTTTGTAGCCGAAAATAAGCATTAAATATTGGCCACAAAGTAAAATCATTGACTGAAGGAGGTAGGAAATATTATGAAGATTAAACGCATGTGAATAGATGAAAAGCTGTGAATAATGACACCAACTTAATTAGAAATGCTCGTGTTAACCCAAATGATTCAATGTACCTTCCATTAGAAGCTTGAGAATTTCCAGAAAAATAAAATAAAACCTAAATACGATCGATACTGATTAATCCTTTGGCAAAAATAATTTACAGAACTAGTATTTCAACAGTGGCAAAGGTGGGATCATCGGATCGTACTGAGAATTTAGAAGTCTTGTGTTCCGTTGGTTTTCCATATAAAGAGTTAATCAGCAAGCAAGAATTTTCCTTTTGATTCTCAAAGTGATCCTCTTGAGTTTCTCAAAATTAAACAGTTTTGCTTTCCCGCCATAACTAAATAATGAGTAAAAAAACATAACAATGAGTGAAGAATATGATGATATCATTTTATCCATGAAATAAAACAAATACTCTGCCACATCATTAAATTCTGTTACAATTCAATGTTATTTTGCACATGCATACAGGAATTTTTTATAATATGTACGTACTTTAGGCAAAATAAATATTCGTCAGAACAACGACCATCGTCTAGGTCCCATGAAAATACTTTGAGCCGGAAGGGACAGATTCCCTTTGAACGGACGCAACCGATAATTACGCCAATTCACGTTGCTCTACGAGAATTTTCCAAATGAGCCGCGTAACTGCTGTTATATTTTTTCCGGGAAGGTCCGGTGCAAGTTACAAACGGGAGAGGTGACAACGCCGGATTCTGAATAGGTGACAAGAAGTATGCCCACGAGACGCCCTCCGCCGACTTGGAGTGCCCGCGACACGAGAACACCGACGCTCGAAAACGCCGATATGTAAAGGATCGTGAGGCGACGGATATCAATAGTATGTCGCGGAGCTCCGTATGAGAGGGATTGATATTCTCCTTCCCCGCCTCTCCCCCGTCGCATCGAACCGACTTCCGACCCTTCCACCTCCCTCGACGCACTCCTTCAAGATTTAAGCCCCACCCACTCACTCTCTCTCGGGGTCCCTTTTTTTAACCTCTCCTCCCACTCTCCTCACCGGTCTCCCTTATCCTCCTCACCAAAGGAAAAAAGAGCACATCCATCGGAACGCGGTAGGATGTGAGGGAAGGACGCAAGGGTATTGGGGGAGCGACGGACCGGTGGGAGGAAGAGAGGGATTCTGGAGGCGCCTCCAGGAAATGAGGCCTTCGCAACTCCATCAATTTATAAGTCAATCGATTCGCATGCGGAAGAGAACTCCTTCTCACCTCCGAAACCTTCCCTCACCTCCTCTCCCGCACAGACACACCCGATCCGGACCCTTCCCACCCGGGCCCTCTCCCTCCATCCATCTCTCCGCCTCAATCGGAGGGAGGCACGGGAGACGAGAGGTGGGGAACCCCTCGGCTGTCCTCATATCTATCAAACCATCCCACACCCTCCCTCCGCCCAGCCACCATCATTTTCCTTTCCTTTTCCTTCCCACCTTCCTCCTCCTCATCCTGACTTCTCACGCCCACATCACGACCCCCAATGGGTAAACTCCCGGGGCCCTTGCCCCTCAAAATGCCAATCTCCCATCCGCTTCCATTAAAAGTTTTCATCAACTTCCTCTCCCTCCCTCCCGTCTATAACTGCTACCCTTCCATCCTCCTCACCGACGAAGGAGCCCCCGTCTCCGCGCCTGTACGCCCACATCCCCCGGCTCCTTCTAGGCATAACCTGCGTGGAGTGAGGAACGGAGTGAGGACGGAGGGAGAGACAGGCGGCTCGGGGTGGGTGTACACGATTCTAGGTGGCGGAGGAGTGGGAGCGGCCGACCGAGATGACGATTTCCCCACCTCTAGCTCGCTCGCACACACGATAACACGTCTCCCCCTTTCTCTCTTTCTCTCCCACTTTTATCCTCACGCGTCTCCTCCCCCTCTCCTGCCATGTTTGGAGTCATGCGTTCTCGGGAATCACCAGGGGCGGGAGGGAGTGGGGGCGAGGGGGAAAAATAAGTGGAAGACGACGAGAAACTCCGACGATTGTCGGATAAGTTTAATTCACTCGTGCGTGGGTGTGTACGATCTCCGAGGGGAGGAGGTTTGGGAAGGGGGGTGGGTGTGCTCGATATAACGGCGCGTCTCGCGACGAATGCGATCGATGTCACCCAAATGGTCGTTATTTATTTTTTACTGCTGAGGGGACGGGGGAACGATTTTGCAAACGGGACATCCATAAAAGAGTTTCTTCAGTATTATATGATTTTTTTGGTCCATTGAGGAAACGAGACGCAGAAAAAAACTAACGATTTTTGCCAGAGTCCATTAAAGCAAGACATAACATCACCGTTCTCCTATTCTGAATATTAATGCATACTCGGAATGATAATGCATTGATGACCACCAATAGCTTTGATGACGTTCACGTTCATACGCATAATTATAGACAAATATGAGACACCAACTATATATATCAAGGAGAAAAGGTGATTTTGAGCAATAATTGGTAGATCGCGGAACACTTCATTAATTTCGGTCGAAAACATAATATATATATATATATATATAATAATTATAATTGTAATGTAATTATAATGTAATGTAATTATAATGTAAGCGTAATTGGTAGCGCATCCGCCCGGCAAGTGGAAGGTCCGGTGTTCAAATCCCGGTTAAGGAAATATTTTTACGTTCGTGATCTGCTCAAAATTCGCCCTCCCCACATGTCCGGTGTTCGCCTTTTAGGTGTTTTCCTATCCCCTTTCCTAATACCTATTTCTATGTTTGAATGAATATATATATATATATTTTATACATATATGAAGTGCAATATATATATGTATTATATATATATATATATATTGCAATTCATTGTTATAATTAAATAATCGTAGAAAACTGGTTCGGGCATCACGTTTTGATTAGGAAATTTATGCAACAACACAATTACTTTATTAGGTACTTCTTGAAATAGCTCAATATTTTCCAAGAACCTTGGATTTTAAAGCACTTGGCGATGACAAAGATATTTTAAAGGGCTCATTTACTACTAAATACCCAAGTAAACGGATACGGCTACATCCCTAGAATACTAACTGAAAAAGGCCAGCTTGCTTCTTATCTCACGATTTCACGAACCAAGTGAGAGAACTTTCCCTCGTCTCGGTAACTTGTCCTTGGCACATGGTGACATGATTAAAATGATAAATAAAGTGTGTGCTGCTATCTTGTTTAACTCATGCTTTTATCAGAAAAAGGGAACGTACAAATTAAGAAAAAAAGGGGTTAGTATATAGTCTGAGGAGCAGCTGGTTAATAAAAAAATACGAGTGCCCTAAGGGATATTTGACTGTCTTGAAAAGCGACCTAATATCCTAGTTTTCCTCTTGTATCCCCCTGGAGCTTTCCACTCCCATCAGCGTACACAATTAGCGCGACGATTCCACAGGGAAACGTATGCGATTAATATAATACGCGTCTCATCTGTCTTAATTTAAAAATTATAAGCACACGATTTACGAGATTTTTAAAGTAATATGCTTGAGAACTCAGAAATTCCAAGGGGAGATAATTACTCCTTTTGCCCCTTCCTCGTTTCCAGGGAAAAATTGGAATCCTTCCGGAATTGTTCCAAAATTTTCCATAGCTAATTTATGCACAAGAATCGAACTGCAGTATACGTTCAAGTACGGGAGTCATTTGACAAAACATAAACTTGTATTGAACTTTAGTTGAATATCAATCAAATACGTGATATCGATTCCAGCTGAGAATCCGATTTGCTCGACAATTATCATGAATCATCTTGTATTAGAAATATTTCCCGGAATATTTGAGGTCCCAGAAATAAGTTAATAAAAGGACACATGAAACTAATCGAAGGGAGACAAGCATACATATTCGTAAACATTATGAAAATTACCAAGAAGAAATGAGGAAACGGTTCCTCATTAGTTATTACTTAGCTGTTTGTACGGTATAAGAGCTCTCAAGATAGACCAAATAAAAATACATTGTGGAATATAAACAAGATTTAAAGCATATTATTCAATTAACATTTTTTGGATGATTGGCTTTAATTTGTGTAGTAAGAAGTGATATTAACGTGAAAATGGGGGAGTTTAGTGCTGATGGCGAATGCGCAGCATACCGATTGATACGCAAAGCAGGGATTGATAAACCTCACAGGCTTAATATGACCGCATTTGCCATATGCCTCAATGGGTTAATCGTTTGAAAGTTGGGATGGATATTCCTAAATTAATGCACGAAACATTTTGAATAGGTCAGGGTAACCCGCACACCCAACATTCAATTCCTCTGTTGGATTTAATGAACAAATTACTTCGTATATGTCCATTTTCCAACGAAATCATATATTTATCATTACAAGTACACTCGAAATATGTCAGGGTAAACGTATCTACCACACGAATTCATTCGAAATAGGTTAAACGCCACGGACTTCGACAAACGGGCCGGGAGGTAAAAAGATATAAAACAGAAACTACAGAAAGCACATACAAAATTGCTCGTTCTGCTTTTCCTCTTGCAACCGTGAACGGGAGCGGGAGGGGGCGGATGGGGTGAAAAACGAGAATGGAAAAAAGGCAGCTGTTAAAAATTTTCAACCCCTACTTTACCGCCGCGCGCCGGCCCGAGCGCGTGCAAGGCGCCAAACCCCGGAAAGCGATGAAATATTTAGAGGACCGGTAATTAAAAGGGAGGGAGGGTCGAGGAGGGTGGAGAGAAAGGGGCTGGGTTTCGTTCGGATGGAGAGGGGGTTAGAGGGCAAGGAAAAAAGACGGGCAGAAGGAAAAATGCCCGGGCGGTTGGAAGAAACATTTCCACCCTTACTAACTTCTCGACGACGGAGAGCGAGTTCCAAACTGCCCCCGGCTAAAATCCGCAAAAACGTTCCTCCATACACCAGCCAAATAATTATTATTACTATCGTTCTTAACCCCATGGATTATATACGAGGAAACCTAAGTACGAAGGCAGGAGAGGACACAGGGGTCCATAATTAAAATAACCGGACGAGGATCGATTTCCAACAACCCTTGAACGGGGGAAATAAAACGCAGCGTCCTTCTGTTCCCTTCCCTTTAATATATGGCATAACTTTCTTTAAGAACTCTGTATCTACCCCTACCTACAACTGTTAACGCACCAAATATCGTTTAAATCCTCTTTTAATTACGATTCTCGAGGTGGATGACAATCCGAAAGATCACGGACGGTGTATGAGTGTTTGGGAGCTGGGGTGGAGTCGAGGAAAAAAATTAATGAAACCGAAGCAGGATTTGGCATTCCTCGCCCCGGCCTCCAGGGATCTTCATGAACCAATGGTTACACTCCGAAATTCATTATTGCGTACCAAAAAAATTAAATTACAAGAAGGAAACTTGATTCAAATCGCAGGACTTCAGAGCACAGGACATTATTCAGAATTCCTTGAATCCCTAAAAGGAAAAGGGTTTCACAGCACAATGAAGGTGACGGTTGCGTATAAAAATGAAGGTTTTTAATTATTTCGACCCGCATAACTAATGAGTTAATTTGCTCGGTTTGAAATGACTGCGAGAAAAAATATGGAAATAATCTGATCTGTGCTTTTGGATTTTCATTTTGTAGTACGGCTCTGAGCGGAATCAACGATGACACACCCTCTGAAACGTGACCTCTAGCTCAAGAAGAGCATGAAAAGGAAAGGAGAACGTTTTTCCTTCTCAACTTATGTCACCTTCTGCAATTTTGCTACAGGGGAATGCCATTAACTATTAAATCTATTTTGCCTTCCTCTTCTCCTTTCATGCCATTTGTAACGTCGGCTAATAGCTGGAATGATAAACGGACTTCTTCAGAGCTAATAAGACCTTAGTCAAGAAGCCGGAACAGGAAAATTGAATATCTTTAGCACGTTGAAATTTCAATGAGTTTTCCCTGAAGTGGCCGCCTATGGAATTGTACAGATATGCTGGAAATACCTCAATCCATCACACCTTCCCAAGTCAACTTTAAACTTAATAAAACATTATCACAAATAAAATTTAAACAATAATTTCGCTAGCTTTGACAAAATCACTCGTTCATTTGATCTTAAGTTTCAAATGAAAGATAATTAAAACTGCTTATTCATTTTAATTCATTACAAACCAACTGTATACATTAATTTAAGTTTAGTGCAAAGACTTTTCAGATTCAAAAATGTCCTAGTAGATGGCCTCTCTCGTCCTTCACCAAGATGCTTGGAAAATTCCCTGTACTGTTCCTTAGTAAGAGAATATTACTACTCGTATAATTGAAAAGACTATATTTGACTGATTAATTTTCTAAAGACACTTGGGTATTTTAAAACAAAATAACTTATTTTAATCAATTCCACTGTCTACGGCAATTTTGTTCCCAGATTTTTACACCGGTGGATACCGGTAAAATGTAATTTTGTCAACCCATTTCTTGTCTAATAAACTATGCCATTTTTCGTGGTCCCTTACTAAGTACACAGACCCGCAAAAGCTTAAAAATTGGGAAAAAGTAGAAATAAACGATATAGAGAATCGCGAACAATACATTTTTGGCGTTAGCTTATACAGACAAGGAAGGCGCCAAAGTGTTCAGAAAATAATAATTTAACTGTATAACGGGTTTTATTCCGTTTATGACACATGAATGCATCAACTACAGTTCACTCAACCTCCTCCATGAATGAACCGCAAGTGTGGGAAGCCAATCAGCTTAAAGTACATGCAAAAATGCCTTTCGTCATTTTAAGACATTGATTTATATAAATTTATTCCTTTAAAACTGCATACACTAGCCTTAATTTCACCTCTATATGCGCTGTAGTAGTAGCAAATGGACTTTGAGGGAACTCAAGATCGCTGAAACCATATACTACGAGTAGCTTTCTACTAACGTAACTACATATATATGCGAGGGAACCAGGTCGGAACACACGCTATATTTTCCAAATAAAACCTCGAAGCTATTTCCACAATTTCCCACAAAGAAATTGAACGCATTAGCTGGATAAAGGGGTTATTTAATTTTAATTTTATCATTATTCTAGCGTGTTGGCCACACGGAACAGCTCCATTTCGGTTGCAGACTTTCATAAGGCGAGAGAGCAGCTTTTGGCTCGGGAAACCTCGTAAAGTGTATGTTTTAAGTAGGAGCATGGACATTCTGCGCGGAAATTACGCCCCTTCGAGAACTTAAGGTGGTACAATGGTCGAAGGATCTCCTATACAATTCATTTCAGCCCTGAACGGGTGAATCCATGGAAACGAAGGCGTGGCTATTAGGTTTAAAGGCATAAAAGAAATGAAAAAGAAAAGTATTTGTTATTTATTAACAATCGAATTACCACTTGGCATTATTCATAATCAAGCATTAAAGATAAACATACAAAGGAAAAAATACGACGTAAGCTGTAAGTAATATATATATATATACGTGATACACATGAAATGCGAAAGTATATGTATATGAAACACGAAAACCCGTCATATGGCGAATGTATACTCCAATCACATGGAAATAGATTAGGAAAATGGATAGGACCACATACATATAAAAGACGAGACGACAAGGCACGAAGGTGGGGAAGGTGGAATCAAGCAGATCACAAGTGCATAAAGATTTCCTTGACACACAGAAACATAAAAGAAGGACACTCACAGTATGTATTGACGTTTCGACGGCCCCGCCGTCGAAACGTCAATAACTCTTACTCTATTGAACTCTTCCCAATTATTAACAATAGTCAATCCACATCACCTTTATTCCCACATTGTCCCTCCGTTTCATTTAAACGCCCGTCAAACTTGCGAGACATCTTCTAATCAAAAAAACCACCTACGAGCACCCCTGTCTCTTACCCGCCCCTGTCCGCACCATGCAACCGCCCACGCTGTAAATGCTGCCATCTCCTAAGACCTTCCACGTCCCTTATTACCAACTCCCAACCCATAGCCACCTGCACCTCTACAAATATTATATATCGCCTCTCCTGTAACTTCTGCCCTGCCTTTTACGTGGCTGAATGCACGACCACCCTTTCCCTCCGAATGAATAACCACCGCTATTCCACCAAATCTTCCACCTTCCTTAATTATCCCACCTCTACTCACGCTGCTTCCACCAATCAGTCTTTTGATGACTGCTTCTCCGTTTCAGTGATTGAAACCCTTCCCAATTCCGCTTGTAGCATAGAGGTGAGAACCCGTGAGATGGCACATATCTGGGTGCTCCAGTCTTTTAAACCCCCCGGGCTGAACCAAGCCCACTGATTTCATCCAACGCTTCGTACATTTCCTTTCCCCCACCTTGTCCGCTTCCTATTGGTCCCTTACCTCTCCTCCCCTCACCCTTCTCCTGCCCATGTCCTCTCCGCTCTTCCCCGACAATGCCATTCTGATGACGACGGCGGGGCCGTCGATACGTCAATTATATATATAGGCCCCGGGTTCGAATCCCGGGCAAGCCTCTCTGGGCAACCTCCGCTCTACCCAAGCTGTGTGATTTTTCGGAATTAATAAAGAATAAAATATGCTCCCTTATACTACTTTATCCTCCTTTTAACTACAGTTTTTAGCAATCAAAGCTACCTTTTCATATGTACACAGGTGAGAACGAAACTGACATCACATCCTTAATTGTTGGCTGTCAATTTTCGACTCGATTCTCCTTTCTGATCTTATAATAGATAAACAAATCACGCCTTGGCGTTTTTGGGTTTCAGGTGATAAAACTCCAAAAATTTAACGTTAAAACAAATGTTTGAAAAAATTTTGATTTGCTTAATAAAAATGGTCCTTACTGAACACTACAAAAATATATTCAGTTTATTCAGATAGCTCACAAACTCCTCATCAGTAACGACGGTCTCATATTAAAACACAAGTGACCTCTGTCGTGTATCACTTCGATTAATCATTAAAGAAAAAATGTCTGAAACTTCGGAACATGAGGGGAAGTTATAGCCATATTTACAGTAAGCCTAAGCGTTTCATTTTCTCTTTTAACGGCAAATACCATACTGTGCGCGGAGATGACAAAAAAATAAAATCAAACGGCATATCGAAGGGAAATTTTTTTGCCTCATCCCCAGCCTTTGAATAAAATTTCTTAAAGATTTCAAACTGCGGCGCGGCCATTTAAACCGATAGTTCGTACAACTAAAAAAATATTTCCTGTACTTCGAGACAGAATTCAAATCGTGGACGTGCAAAATGATGGATAAAACGAAAGCGATAAAAACTTGGAAAATCTTTCTTAGGCACTATGCACGTCTTGAGGTTATGGAAGACAGCTTCCATAGAAAGAAGAAAGAATGGTGGTGCACAAGAAGTTAAAGGAAAGACATTTGAAACATTTTACGTGTCCTTCAAAATAGAACGAAGTGCATGGTGGGAGCAGTGTGCGGATCACAATACATGTACAAGACACGACATTTCTCTATAATCCCCCATTGAGATACTAACTACCCATCTGTTAATGGAATTTCAAAAATTTTGAATTACTAACTACTTCCAACATACAACATTTCGAAAGAATAAAATAATTACTATTCAATTGGCATGGACGATTAACGAACTCATGCGGTTAACTCCATTTCACTGAGGCCATGTCCAATATTTCAAATGGTTTACCTCGCGAAAGGAGAAAGACAGACCGAGGATTGAAATGTAATCGAACAGAATTGCAGGCAATCGGAAAAATCAAATTACTTCCAGTAGCGAGTGAGGACTGATACCGAAGGCTCTCGAAAACAAAAGAGTTCCAGGCAGACAAAACAAAAAAATGGTGGGACGACTGTGTTTAAATATTAACTCCTCTCGTACAGTATCCATTGGTTTGGGTTTCGAGAGGCAATGGTGATAAGGCCGGAAGAGAGAACTGGGAAAAGAAGTTGTACTCTTTGGTGGGTATCCCCTGAAGGTTTCCATTTGTACATTGGACACGCAAGAGGAAGAAGAACTAACCCGTGTAATGAATCCTGGAAGAGAAGAGCGGCACATTTTCAAATCAGTTGCAACTAATATTTAATAGTCACTTCCCATCCAAAATTGGTAATTCTGAAATAACGAGTTTAATTATTTTCATACATACATACAACACAGTTCGTTCAGAGTCTGACCTGAAGAAGGCCTCGGAGTAGGCCGAAAGCTCAAATCATCTACAGTGTGAGTGTCCTTTTACGTGTTATCTGTTTTATTCTGTGTTACATTGTGCCGTCCAAAAGTTATTTTGCTCTCGTGAGTACTTCCGCATCATCGATATATATATATATATATATATATATATATATATATATATATGATTTCTTCGAAGTAACACGGAAGTGTTGAATAAAAAACTTAGACAGTAACACACAGCACGAGAACACATAAAAAGAACACTCACAAAAATATCTTGATAATTTCGACGGATTCGAGCTCTGTCTTCTTCGGAAGATAAGATATGACTCTTTTTATGTGTTCTCGTGCTGTGTGTTACTGTCTAAGTTATATATATATATATATATATATATATATATATATATATATATATATATATATATATAGATATACATACACAAGTTCAGCTAATAGGTTACACGGGAATAGTAAGGGAAACATAACATTTCTCTATATTGGAATTAGTTTCTGTATTAACCACAGAAAGACACAGATTTTTCTGAAGGAACCAAATATTTCTTACTAGGGTAAGGTTTTCCATTTTACACAAGTTACATGCAAGCTTGACCGTGCAACCATAGGCATGAAACAAAATATGAAAATAAACTCGTCAAGTCCATCATTGCTTCATATTCCACCAGCCGTTTCGTCATTACACTTTCAGCTCTTAAGAATTAGTCTATTCACCATCCAAAAGTTAATCCAACTCTTTCTAACAAGATCCAGTGCCTCACGAGGTTGTACATATATCTTCTTCCAAACTTTTCGTTCTGATAATTGCTTTCGATGACAAACTCGGGCAATATTTCTGTCAGCGAGTCTCTACAGTTTGTCGGAAGGGCTAATAAAAAAAATCACCATCCCTTAATCTGTTTAGTGCCGTTTAATATAGCTGGAAAACATGCATTAAGGTACGACTACGAAGCTGTAAATCAGGCCTCATTTGGCGTCCAAAGTATAAAATCTGGCCGTAAAATTTTGAACATCATGGAAATTAAAGGCCGTATAACGGGAGCAGATGACGGTGAGCGCAGGAAATACGGGATTTCAAAATTATCGCGACGGAGATTTATAGCGATGAAACTCGAACAAGTTTTCGGCCAGAAAGGAGAAGATTTCGAGGGAGGGAGGGGTGAAAGAAGAAGATTCCACCCCGCTGCTGCCCCCTGCTTCCTCCGCACCGCCCTCAACCTCTTCCGTCCAACAAACGCCTCACCTCCCCCTCGGTGAACATGAACCGAGCCCCATCAGCTCTCCCCTTCCCTCTCGCACCGCCAGACCCAACGTCTCCCGCAATTCGACCCCTCTTCCGTTTCGCGGGCCGAAGGATTTCGGACTTGAACTTTGGGGCAGAGGAGAGGAGAGAGAAGCTTCCACTTCCGACAAGAGCGTCCACTTAGGTGGGCGAGTTTTACCTCGTTCGCTCGGAAATAGGCGATAGCAGACTCGTACCCACCATTGTTAACAAACGGCTACCACTTGGATTGGTAATAGTTTCTTCATATGTTTACCTACTCCATGAATACGCATCAAGAGTCACCAGCACCAATTACGAGTACACATTATTCTGTGGTCATTTAAGTAGTGGATTCAACTGCGAACACTAAGAGAATGGACAGAATAGATGTGTCACGATTTTTTCGGGACTGCCAATTCGGGAGAGTTGTGGTCAAGAAAGGGTGGAGGGCAAAGGAAACAAAATAACATCCATCGGCTCAAGAGTCAGTGGGCAAGAATTTGACGGATGTGGAAGGTAGGAGGTAATTCGTCTGTCTATGTTAGTAGGCGCTGAGAGACACAACGGATTGTGTTTCGAGCATTTGGGGCTTTGTCGATAAAAAATTTTGAGACCGTGGAATTTAAAGAAGATTCGATTTTTGGACCATCGGTAGCTGGAACAAGAGTATAGGGTTATTAAAGAAGCTGGGAAGGCTTCCAGCCACGAAAAGAGAAAAGATGAATAAATTTATGGAAACTCGAAATACACTAATGTCAGCTCATGACGAAAAGAATTACTCAGGGGACAACAAATCGGCAGGTTATATAACATTTGGATAAAGCCTCGGAAATAGATCCAACGGAGTGATTATTCAAATGAGCGTTTTTCTATTGCACTTTCCACTCGAGACTAAATCAAGGCCAACGTTCACATTCATGATCGACGGGATACCTTTTTGCAATCCATCTATCCCTTTAGCAAACACTTTGTACAATAAATTTATAATCGCTTGCAATCACACAGCTAAAGGCTGGCGTTCTAACTCCCCCTGTGTAACACACAGGGCATGATGCAGATGTGCCCTCCCCAACCCTCATTCCTCTTCCAGCCCCCCGGGAGGCTTCACTTGAACGCCAACGTTTGCCTCGCACTGTAAACTTACGACTTCGATGGCAGAGCTGAATCCGGGGAACTTTGTGGGCTCGGGATTAAGTGTTACACACTTCGGCCATTACGGGATAAAGGAGTAAAGCATTGCGCTTAGGCGCCTTTGCTTAATCAAAGCCCACAGAGAGGCACGAGGAAGAGAATTTTTGATACCTGCACAAATAAATACCGACGAAATTGTCTGTTTCCCTCTACAGGAACTTGGCAATCTGCCCCTTACGAAAGCAATAGTTATCGCAATAAATCGATCTCGGAATGTGGGCGGAAAATACTAATCAATTATTGATCGAAAATATTTGGCCAAGGATGTCAATTATGATGTCATTGGATTTAATATACAGCAGCATGCGTCAAGTGATGCTCAAAATCGATGTAAAAGATAAAACAGAATACTAAAGGCACGCCATAGCAATGTTGATCCAAAATCTCTCAAAAAAATCCTTGAGCTTGCTTTAAGATTTATATAACCTGTATAAAACATGAATTTTCAAGCATATAATTGTTGGATCCGGGTGATAACGAGTATGATATTCCAATTTATCACCTTTTAAATAGTTTTATTTGAACTGAAAGACTTTAAACGTTCTGCCTTTAATATCAACTGACTTTGAAGAGATGTAGGATAAATTACCTAAATACTTCAACAGGAGAGGGTCATTACTACTATCAGCCCAGACAGGGATATCGTTTGAAGAGACCACCCATTTCGATCTCAATGGCAATATGATTAAATATATGTGTAACCCCCGCTGTTTCCTGACTGAACTGCAGTAAATACCTGCCAGAGATGAAGTCATTGGAATATACTTCCACATCATTCTACAAAGTCTGACAATAGGGTGTGAGGTAGAAGGTGTTAGTACACCAGCCTGTGACTATATTATTGTGGGTAAATGTGATGGGTTCATAGTAGGAATAGCTGTTGGCAAATTTTTCGACGAAAACGTTTAGCTTGCTTTGGGGTAAGCATCCTGAACGATCTGCAGGTGACAAGAGATAGATACTACTATTGAAAACTTTAGGCAATGAGTACTGCAATTTTAAATACCGCGGACAATCCCATATGCGGACAATTTAAAGTCTCCTAAAAGCGTGAAATTATGGTAATATACAATGATTATATTGAACGATGGTATTATCTAATATTACTTTCAAGTGTCCATTAGAAGCCTTGAGAACCTATACACTACTTTGGTACGCAAAGTAAATTTCCAACTTGTTCCTCGTTGATTTCAGATAGTCGCAAGTTATGCACTTCTGAAGTCCTACGCCAAAGAGCAACGAGCGTCGCAAATATAACTTTGATATTGGCGCGTGTCCCTATCTTGGGAGGACAATCATCTCTTCGGAGAGTTTCATTGGCACTAGTAACATGATTAGTGAGTCAGCAGAATACACTGAAAGCATCAAGTTCCGCATGTTGTCAGTTCAATTGGTCATGGAACAAGTAATTCCCTTTTTTGGCAAAAAATTAGCAATTAGAATTAAATAAAAAATACTTTTCGCTTTGTAATTCGTATGAGATATCCGATTGGTGTGATCTGAAAAAAATATGGGGGAAGGACTTTTCTTTCTTACAGTTTTCATACAAAATTTTCAAAAGGAAACAAAAAACCATTTTAATTTTTTTTCTCGATTCATCGTTTGTACTGAAAAATGTTCAGGTAAAATCGAAAATTGATTTTTTGTCACACTATTCTGGGATGACCTTTTTACGACTTGAATTATTGATACTGTATTTCGAATAACCAACTTGCGATTCTAAGATTACATTTTTAGAGTAATATTCATGCTTATCAATATATTTGTGTAATTCTAATTAATGGGTTGTTTCTCATTCAACCTGATATGTCATTTTATGCAGGTTTACATTATTTCACCCTGCATTTCGGTATGGATGGAGAAGTGGTAGACCAGTGAGTCGAACGCTGGGCAGCTGACCCGATTGCCTGGGTTTGATTCCGAGTGACACCTCTGTTATGTGCGTGATTTTCCTAACTTCTTGGGAAACCACAGGTGGCACAGTGAAAGGAACTGACGCCCTGATGTGTGAATTTCACGCGTGGTGTTGGCTGTAGCTATATCCTCACCAATCAAGTGCGCCTCCGGGCATTAATATTTTTATACGCTGGTTTTAAAAATAATAAGCTTTTAAGGTGAGAAAGGCAGGTATATACATACGGGATACAACTACAGATAGTAAAAATTACGTAAACATTGTGCACAGTAATAGGAGCAATAAGCTCATTATGAATATGATTATTAATCAACCCACCAACCAGGTATTTGACTCGAAGCTTATTTGAAACTATATCTGCGTGAAAATTATTCTCGAATATTTTCACTCATCTCCATTTCAGTTGAGGTCTGGTGCTTGGGTGGATTGAAAAGGGTATGCTGTGCTTTGTTTAGATTGAAAGGAAAAAATAAATGATGCTCAATGAATTTGCGAATTCGAAGCAGAATCGCGGTTCATTTCCGCACCGTAACTCTTACATGCATAACCCCAGATTTTTCTACAGGTCTAGAAATGGGAGGATTTCCAATTTTCATTTCGAGAGAACAAATTATTTTTAATCTACCCAACTGACTCAAATATTTTACTGCGAACGGCGGCGATGGGAGAGGCTTCCACGGGAGCCAAAGAAGACGATCAAAATAATTTTTTTCACAAAAGATACCCGTTTCTGCTTCGGGCGAAAAAAAAGGGATGAAGTTTTTCATCCGTTTTCAAGCATATTATTGACCACGGACATGGTATGAAAGGCTCCTAGGAAAACGTTTATATTTTTATTAAAATTCGGTTTCCGTGTATCGACTCGACCAAATCGAATCTACTCATGGGACCGGAAGCTGCTAGGCGGAAGGACTTTCGGGAGAGAGTAGAGGAGTGATGGGAGGGACGGCAGGAAAAGGGGAGGGCACGAGAAGAGAGCCTGCGGGGGGGGGGGGGGTGGGAGGAGAAGCAAATGGAGCCATTTCCTTCAGGAAATATCCCATCTTACCCAAGGGGAAATTTTCCAAGCGGAATGGGGGTAACGAAAGGAATTTTCCCTGGAAAAATAACGCCGTGGAAAGCCTTTTGTCCTTATAGGATGGCGATTCAATTTCGAAAGACGCTGCACGGGAGGAATACTCAAGTGAAGAAAAAAAACACAAAAGCAGGATATTAAATTTTGTCCAGCGTGTAATGAGAATCGGGAATTATTGTATTTCAGTCGACATATCGGTAAGTGGAGCGGATGGCCTGAGCAACTTTTCTTTCAAGTGACCCAGTTGTTAAACGCGGGATCCCTTTTGGGGTATCGCTATTTTTGACGTCAGCCATGCGTAACTATGCAAGATCACGGTATATGTGGATAACGTCGAGGGAAATTTAACATCAAAGCGGTTGACAATGGCTCCTCGAAACATGTAACTAGAAAGACCGAACACGACACTACAGATGTAATTCATGCGCGCGCGTGCCCCTGCATCATCATTACAACATGCAGGGGGAGGAGACGAAAATACTCCACGATTGAAAGGTTAAAATTGCCACAACCTTTTTTTACCGGAAGGAAATCTTCTGCAAGGTGGGGATTCTTCTCGAAATTCACCTGCAGAGAGTCATCGATCAAATCTTCAGTTTTGCGGCCCTGGATGCGGAGAACCTTATGTTTTAATCTGAGATGGTAAGGAAAAATAAATAACTGAGACGGACGGGACATGTCCTTCGAGAAAGTAGTCCGCGGCGAAAAAAAATATCAGCACATGTCTCGGCCCGGCGAAGTGAGGAGGCATGCCTTTGCGAATATTCCCCTCGACACACATATCCACATCTCTTCCACCAGCCGGCACATTCATAAAATATTTGCCAGCTCAAGCACACTCCATGCCCGTGGAACGGCGCAAATTTTATTAGAGTTCCTATCACCTACTTCACTCACTTGGCGTATTATATTTATACTTATCTCTCGTTCCTCGAAAATATGGACTTCCGGGGAATAAATGAAATTCATAAGTCCACGGTTAAAGAAAAACCGTGCATAGGAGAGAATGAGGGAGGATGTGAAAGGAATTTCCATAATGTGTGCTGAAATTCACGCAGACAAATATTTTGCTACCATCAGCATAATTTTGTCGGGACATCGGGCTAGTGCTGTGGTCTCACATTATTCCCAGCATGCATTAAAATACCACGAATTACTGTATCCCTAGGAGAAATTAAAAATCAAATCCTTGCAACTACCCATCGTGATTTTTTAGTTACTTGACTGACACTGGTTAAATTATGGACGGTCGACGTCCACAGTTTTGACCTTGGTAGAAATAACGCGGTGGAGTAAGGATGGGGCAGACTGTTTTCCTTTTATTTTATTAAACTGCAGACCTAAAATATCCACAGGGAATGACGATTGACGAATGAAACCTACAAAAGAACATGTTCATGCGGCCTTTTTAATTGTATCCATAGAATGCTCCTGATTTTAATTCTGGGTTTAACAAATACGTAGTCAGTTGTGTAGGCTGTTTCAACGCGGAAAATCAATGTATGATAGCCTCATAGATGGAATTCGTTACAAGAAATCCTGATCATGAATTAGAGCTGGTGAAGAGTACAAATATTACACTAATTTCCGATCCGCATTCACATTTTCGGTAGATGGGCACTCATGAAGGAAGTGATTAACACAGGGCCCGGGATTTCAGGCCACGGGAGTGTTTCAAAGCCGTTTTTCGCGAGACTAGCTCTCTTTATCGTAAAATATTAATAATCAATGAAATATTATAAAAACCATTAGGAATAAATTCTTAACGATTCTACGTTCATCGTAATAATGGGATTCTAGATGTGATCGATTTATTAGCTGAACATATAGAAAAATATATGCCATCTGCAGGGGTACCTCTCTATTTCATTATGTTAGTTCGCACAAAATTGAAGATTTAGTTTTCTCAGTTTATGCGAAATCAACCTGATAAGTATTCCATGTGCTCCAGAGTAGTCGCTTTAGCTTTTAACGCTCTTGAAGGGAACAATTTACCCGGCGCATCTGAGGTAGGGCAATTTGTTTCAGAATAGCAGCTACAAATTGCTAACTTTACGGATAAAAACAGTAAACACGTTGCGCGGCATATAAACAATCCTGAAATCGGATATAGACCACATCCATCATTACCAGTAGGCGACCACATGTTTGCCACATTTGTTGGTGGGGATCGAATTGACCCACAGAGGCATGATGGCTCACATTCGGCTATCCCGGGTTCAATATCTTTATTCAAATCTATCTATATCTTTTCTCAAAGCAAACGCATAGCATTCGTTCACAGATTAACGAAGATATTAAATTCAGAAACGAAAATGGAACAACCTGTACATTCATAATGACGCGCTGATTCATAACATTGTAGCAGAACTGGATCAAAACAGCAGAACGAGCTGGACCGCGATCGCCTAAAAGAAATGAATCACTCCAATTTCCGTCGAACATAAAAGAGTCGAAAAGATCAACCGTGCCGATATTTTTTTTTCGGTGGAAGAGACGTGAACTGGATAAATCAAGGGACGAGCGGAAACTATCGCCTGAGGTCGTTTCCAAGAGTTCACCCGACTTGTTTGCGCACAACGGGTGCACAAAAAAAACAAACCTGCCGATCGCAGACGACAGCCATGAAAGAAACATCATTCCTCTGACGTTCGAGAGGTCCGAGACGCCGGTCGCGAGGGAGGAGGTCCGAAAGCGAACGGCTGTGGTAACTCGGAAGGCCGGGGGAGGGGGCAGGAGCTTAACGAACGCCGTATACGTGAGGTTTGAGCGCGGAGAGAGGCAAGCGGGGAAGGGAGATGGGACCATCATCGCGTCATTACCGCCCTTGTTTGAGCCCTGAGGGGACACCTCCGGCGCATAGTGGACGGGAGGCGGTGGAGGGATTGGAGTGGGAGGGCAAGGGTGGACAGGCGAGGCTAAGGGGACGACACCGTGCGTGTACGTTTGTGTCTGAATCCGTCCGCTCAGGGGGATATGTGTGTGTGTGTGTGTATATGTGTGTGTGTATGTGTGTGGGTACATATATGTATGTGTATATATATGTGTGTGTGTGTGGTGTACATCGGACGAGCTCGGGAAGGAAAGAGGCGCACTAGGCGGGACGCGGAAGTTGGAAGGAAATATCCCTTTAAAATTGACGCCATCTCCCACCCTGCTCCACGGCCCTCGGATACGGCCGCGACTCTAGTTAAGCATGATTTACGACCTGCCACTCGGCCTCGCGATCCATATCTCTCCGGAGGAGGGAATTTCTCCTCCGGAAAAAAATAGTCGAGGGAGGGGAGCATTTATACATATACGTGTGTGAAAAAAAACGGAGGAGGAGATGAAAATGAAGGAGAGGAGGAAAGGAAAGCCACAGATGTATCTTTTTTTTTCTATTGGTCTGGTCTTCTCCACGCGCTTTGTGGAAAGAATTTATGCAGCCGAGCAGTAATGGGCATCATGGCTGTGGATGTGACCGCCGTCTCGCGAAAATAACGGGTGACAGACGGAGATTGTTTATTTCCCGAGAGAGGGACGCCAGAGGACGAGATGCGGAAGAATGCGGGGCGCGAAGGAGAAAAGATGGGTTCGGGGAAATGAAAATGAATGGAGGGGAACGGAAGAGGGACTGGAGGCCAGCCTTCTGGTAATTTCTGCGAGGCATTAAAATAGAAAAAAATAAAGCCACGTGATGTACACTCTGCACAAAACAAATGACCACCCGAATCAAGAACTGATTTGTCACCTTGCTGTGTGTACATAATCCAGCCATAACTTAGATACCTACGTGTCAGGTCAGATATGGATACACTTCCAGGTAGACTCACCTACATTGTTGATGACGAGTGTGTCGTCCATACGACATGCTCACGTATGTGTTAATCATTCCAGGTCAATCACCAAGGACTATCGCAGGAAATATGCCAACGTTATTCATATAAAAGATTCCACGTGAACACGCTCATATTTCATGCAAGTAATTACCTTCAAGCGCCATCGCCGCCTCCAGTAATGCTTATTTTCAGTGCTTATGCATAACAAATTTATTTCCTATCACAATAAAAACAACAAGCTAACTATTAACTGAATCTGCAAGGGTTAACAGTAACATAATATAACAATTATAAACCCTTATACTGAATTTAAATGAAACAAAGATTTGAACCAGGTACAAATGCAACTCATGTTCGTGGTGCATATTTATTAATAGGATTTAACTTTCGACTTCGCCGGCATCGTGTTTTCATATTTTCGGAAAAACATATCGGATTGTTAATTAAACTTCGCTCTTTGGAAATAATTAGGATACATACGCCACGATTAGAATCCAATCGAGTTAAAAGAAAATACTTTTACACGTAAAACTTCAATGCACAAACGTCTGGTTCCTATGACTAAATAACAAAGATATTTGATACCCTATTACTGATTATCATTTACAGTCGCCACTTTTTTCACAACCGACGATTTGAAAGGTATTACACGTCATGTATATGTTATCTACATTTAACCTTCAACGAATACACTCACGCAACAAAAAAAGAAGACGGCAAGGCTTCCATTACGCGGTAATAAAAAGCTAACTCTTTAAGTATATCAAAAAATTAAAAAAAAAACACACGCAGAGAAACGCATGAAAATTGTCCGTAAAATATCATTAGTGGCACGTTTGAATACCAGTCGAGATTACAAATTTTACTTTACAAAATTTACTTAAGCCCTTATCGTCTGAAACCCGACGAAACATGCAAGGATTGCTATCAGACGAGAGACGCATTTAATCAGACAGGCAACACGCTAGCCCTCTAACCCGTAGCTCACGGGTTCGACTTATTCTCTAGAAATGGACGCGAGGTTAATTTATATTACACCTTCCTTTGAGGACCATTTGCGGATTGACGCTAACCTCACGGGTATAAAATCACAATTAAAATTAACGATTACATTAATCCCAACTAATCCATGTGTGTACGTCTAAAGAAATGTTAACTAATATCCAAATGTCTCTTCTCATTAATTTTCAACTGGATTGCATAATTACTTGCCGCTGGAAAAATAGTGCCACATACAAAATAAGGACTCAGAATTCCGCTCGGAATATGTTCCACTTATGAGGTGTAAATAAACTAAAAGAATAACCTTTTCTCACTCGAGTCTTATTCTGTCCTACAGCTCAAGGTTAAAGCATTTAAAAACTTGCCTCATGAATACCATAATTAAAAAGAGGATGAATAGCGAGAATGAAGAATTAGCTTATCGGTAATCGATTTGTAACCCTCACAACTACATTAGCAGAAACTTTATTTTTACAGTTCCGATCCCTACTTAAATGGCGAATTTATATGATGAATTGAACCAAGATTGAACAATGCTGCCGGCTGGACTAGTGATGGAGATTGATCAAAGCTCTTGAAAATGGGGATTCATCCAGACACAGTCACTTCCAAATCTGGCAAGAGGAAGAGGTGGGCATTTGGACCCAGGTGGATGTGCGTGGGGACAGGGAAGGCGGGGGGTGGGGTTGGAGGGAAGTGAGGAGAGAGAAAGGTCACTCGATGGCTCAGCGGGTGAAAGGGGAGAGGTGTGTCGGAAGGGAAGAGGGGGTGTAAGGCGGCGAAGAGGTCGCCGTCTCTGTCGCTGCAAGTGTCGCGGTTTCGCGCGACGGAGACTGATGGGGGGATGAAAGTGGGGAAGGGGTTGGTTGGCTCCTTGAGAATGGATTCCAGCGGAAGAGTGGCAGGAATAGTGAGGAGCGGAAGGGAGGAGGAAGAGGGGGTGATGGCAGCTCTTGGCAGATCGATAGTTCCTCCGCAAAAGAAAGGAGGGGGGAGGAGGAGGATGGACGGTAAGGAAGAAGGGAGAGAGACAGAGAGAGAGAGGGTTGGCGAGTGAAGTGGGAGCGACGCAGGGGAAACTGAGGAAGACGGCGAAATAATACAGGGGGACACTTAGCATGGGAGAGGGTGGACATTTTGATTCATTCAGAGGGAACGAATCACGCCATTAGATTTAGGAATGATCGTCACTCATCATTCGCTCCGAAATAGGCGCTCGCTCTCTGCGACCGACTCGCTCACGAACGCCCCATCACGACCTACGTGGCTGTCGTAATTCTCTTTGAGATCCACGACATGAATTGAAACTCATAACCCAAGCAACCGTTCTTATCAAACAACCTTCTTATGAATTGAAAAAAAGATAATTGCAGAAGAGCAAAGCGGATAATTTATAATTCTCCGAGGCAAGTCTCAGGAATGTGTGAATCTTAGAAATACAATTAAAATTTTTGCACTGCTTTCGTCTCGCTAAGTGGACAATGAAGAATGTAAGTCCTAAGACGGTAGTATATCATGAAAATTAATGTAAATTAAAAAAAGGATCTAAAAGCAATAATGCTAAGAAAGAAGATAGAAATTAAAAGAAAGTGGTACGAAGATGGTAGATCGGAGTTTAAGGAGGATGGAGAGGGAGTGAAGTTTACGAGGGAGGGACTTGTGCGTGAGAGCGAAGAAGGGGAACTGAGACGAGCGACAAAGAGGAAGAGGGAGAGCCGGGGGAGAGGGTAAAATTATGAGAAGAGATGGAGAGAATGGGAAATAAATGAGAACTTATGACAAAGGGACAACGGTGAAAGGGGGACCAAAGAGCGAAGGAGACCAGAGAGAGAGAGAGAAGGAGAAATGAAATTATCGCCAAAAAAATAAGAAAATAATTCACTCCCCTAATGTAAAACATCTAATATATGAATATGAAGGAGACATAATAAGTAATTAATAAACTGCAAATGAAATAATAATCTAACTTTAGAGCGGTTAATTATATGAACACCAAAAAGAAAAAAAATCGAAAGTCGAGCTTAATTAAATATCTAAACAAAGAGAAATGAACTGGAAACTAACTTCGTAGCTATGGCCTAAAATATATAAGTACATCAGAAATTTCTACAGCCTTTTGTAGAAATACGTGTAGGTACACAATTAGTTTGCTATTAGGAGAAAAACAACTTCTGTTGAGTGAAAGAGTTGGAGGTGGGTGCTTTGGATGAAGCATAAAAGGGAGTCGCGGACATATCTACTTGAGTTGCAATTACGGACTCGGATGCATGAGGAAAGGGTGTGTCTTATGGCGGAGGGGGATAAAGGTCAAGGGGGCATGAAGGGGGAACGAGAGCCGATGTGGAAGAAAAAACCCCAGAGAGAGAGAGTGTGCTAAAGAGGTTGCATCAGGTGAAATGAAATGAGCGACGCCGGGTAGGGCGACGAAGGCGGAAGCCGGAAGTGGGCGAGCGGAGACGAAGAAGTTCGCTGGCTGATGGAAGGGGAGCGGTGAGCTTAGGAAAAAAGTAATGAGTTCCCTACCAACTCCCTAATTTTTTCTTTTCCAAACCGCCCGTTCCTCGACACTTGTACTCACCCCTCATTTTCCTCCCTGTTTTTTTTCGTGTCATCCAAACCCAACCCGCAAGTGTCCCCTTCTGGTCTCTCCCTCCGAGTGGAAGCGAGGAGCGACTACTCGCATGCAGATAGCGACTCTGTACGCATTGCGGTCACATCTTTCTCTCTCACCCCCCTCGCCTGTTCCTTCCCCCACCCAAAAATTCCTTTTTTCTCGACACCCTCTCTTTCCCATATCTCCCTCTCTCACACATACTCTTGCGTTAAGTTTAAACTCGTTTCCGACGGGAGAGTGGGTCACTCAGCACGAGGAGACACGAGAGTGAAGAAGACGTTAGCCATGCGACGACCATCCCTCGAGCAAATCCGGGGGAGGGCGGAGGAGTCGCGCGGAACGCTTCTGCGCTTATAAAAGATTTCTTTCGCCTTGTTTTGAACCACCGCGGAAGTTTTTCCTTAGGGGGGACGGTGAGGTTGCGGGAGCTTCGAAACAGCACTCAATGGGATCGCCATCCGGTCGGGGGCGAAGAAATAAAAAATATCAGACTGCCCAAAATATTCGACTGTTTCGATTTCTCTTTCAGTGACTTCAAGTGTCGCCAATAGGATACTTTAATGCTGTTATTTGCATTGTTAGTTGCATTTATTGTATCCTATTTAAAGCTTTCGAATGGACCGAAAATCATTTCAAAAGGAGTAATTATAGAACTAAAATTTAAGTAATAAAATTAGAAGAAAGATAAATTAAAGTACTCACGTATCAAGTAAAACAAACATAATTAAACGAACGATAATTCTAACGGTAAAGGCTTCAAGCCAAGATAAGGCATGGTGAAAAACATGGGAAAATTGCTTACAAAATTAAAAGTCTGATTAGTGGCTGAGTAAAAAAATAGCGTCGTGAATAATTAGACTTTAATGAACTGACCCACTTTTACACATGCAAGGTGAAATTTGAACTCCTGTGCACGTTAATCATCGATATATACGGTTATGATGATTTTGATTGCCCTGATATTAAATAACACACACACACGCCAGTAAAATGTGCATAGCGTCATTTGAAACGTGTTTCTCAATATCCGAAATGGAAAATAATGCAATGTGCAGGAAGGCTATCATAATTAACCTTAGTTTTTAGCAACCTGAAGCCCAAGTCAGGGCAACAATCGCGGCTCAATTATTATCTAATTTTCGTATACGTCGATGAAAACGATTTAAAGAGAGATGCACAAAATATTTGGTCCTATATGGCACTAAGAAATTCTAATTAGAGATATCTAGTTTATTTGGGAAAAGAATCTGTATTCAAAAAAGCAGCTTGTAAAAGAATTTCCCATTTATACAGCACTATGTGCATAATTGAACACATGAATAGAAGTAACTGTATAAACTCCATAGGGTAATACGATCACCCATTGATCAATCCTCCACACACATCTCCCCAAATATATTACTGCAGGATCATGCTTTCAAATGCGCTTACTGGATGGTAATGACCTTGATGCTCACGATTCATTTACAAAACGCTACATGAGGCACTTCGAACAAACGATAATTACACTCGCTACAAGGTCGAGTTTTACCCGTGAGCATGAAAAACAAGCAAATGGAGAACGTCATTCCAAACGAGCGTTATACGAGACCTTGGATAAAACAAGATCGAAACCCCCAAACACGTCCGAAAGCGAACGGAGACGGTAAATAAATGTCACCCTCGCCCGCCTACGAGAGATTAAAAAGAAACCCATTCAATTCCGTTCTCCTCGGAAGGCAGGAGGACTGCCACTGGATAGAACCGATGTTTTTCTTTTCATTTACTTACTTCCCCCCTCCCTATCAGCCCCTCCACGAAGAGAAACGAACACGCCAGTTCGCGTACCTACCCCCGAACTCTCTCACTCACATACACTCCTCAAGTAATGCACGCTCGCATTCTGGATGCAGTGAGTCGGAGCAGTTTTTATTTTAAAGACCCATTCGCTCCGAAATGCGCATTAAAATGGGGGGTTATCTCTTCCTTTGAGGACATTAAAGCAAGGCGATGGCGCGGGGGAAGGGGATTGGGAGTAACACGAATGCGGGGAGAGTTTGGGCCGGCGAGGGAGGTGGCACAGGAATGGCTAAGAGATAAGTGCAAATGACGCAAATTTCGATCGCTCCTTAAAAACTCACAGAGCTTCCGCGACGGCGGCGTAGGGTGCGGAGTGGTGAGGGGGTGGAGAGAAAGGCTTAGCGGGTTGAAAGGGGAGGGGGCAATAAGGCGATATACCGCGACTTGCCCGTCACGTCCGACCCAATTCCTGCCCGCCTCCTCATCGCGACCCCCATCCACGGGCGCATAATACTACCTTACATCGTCGTCTACGGAGGGCAAACCAGGGCGAGGGAGAGGGTCGTGCGGGAGGGAGGAGGAACAAGAACGACGGCTGGCCGGTTCCTCCGACTCCAAATAACGTCGCGCTCACCTCGACGATGTTTCCAACCGCGTCAGGGTGGCGAAAACGATTTTGGAAGAGCCTCCCGCCTTTGTAAAAAAAACATCCAGTGACTTTTATTTCTCTCTATTTTCACACCTACCACTGTAATATATGAATACACACTTCATGTTTTTGACACGCCTATTGATGCAACTCAAGTGGTACCCAACTAAAACCCTGCTTTCGTGCGCATAACAAAATTACTTTCCTCTATTATTAAACACAAAAGACATAAATTGTATAAAAGAGGAAATTTGAGCTTCTTCAATAATTTTTCCATTCATTAATTGAATGGAATACCTACGCAGCTTACCCAAACGCAAATATATACATAAAAATATTCATATCTTCAACTTAATAATGAGTAATTTAGTAAATACAACAGGTTAACCACTTTGAAATATAATCAGGTGGCTTTCTTTGAAATAGAAGCACGGATTTTCATTTTGAAAATTTTCTAGTAGATTCTCGACGTATATATATACACAACTAACTTTAATTACCTTCAGATGATTACGAATTTTAATATAACTCTTCTATAATTTAGTCAATTTCTTCATATTTATCTTAAAGTAAGCTAAATTTCATTTTAACTCTGAGCACGATTTGAAAAAAATATGGCTTTAAGCATCTGTTGGTATTAATTAAGCTTGAAGCTCCCTACAACATGTTTAAAAGAACTATAGGTTCATTGTTTTTTATATTATTCAGGACTATTGCAGAAAATTACTGGTCGGCGCAGTTTTGAAAGGAAGTGATTCTACAACATAATTTGGGGGTTCTCGGTTCAACTGATGGAAATATATGGTGCATTGTGAAGAATAAAAACTTTTCAAGTTCCACATAATTTTATTTAAACCATTTAAAAATCCTTTGGGAGCCTTAAATCGGAAGCACAAGGGATTAGCTCGATTAGAAGGAAATGATCTCTGTGTCAACTGAATGACCTTCATAGGGAGAGTTTTTATTACCTTTTCAAGGCTTACCTTCAAACTACTTCAGTTGAAAAAAAAACAATTCCCCATGCAAAAACCCTTTGGTGCATTCCACCCGATTTCCTCGCCACCTTAGACATGCATTTATTCCTATTCCGTCAGCACCACCCACCACCTTACCGTCGTAAACATTCGCTCGTTACGAGGTCGACTGCACATGCAGAGCGTGCAATGCACCTGCATGCCGATCTTTTTCATTTGAAAGCCAACGAATAAAGTATACGTGCAGGTGCATTTCACGTGCCCATTGCCGATTATTGTCGAAATTCTCTCCCGTGCAAGCGTGGAGATTAGGAAGGATAAAAAAGAGCGGCGAGATCCTTGTTCCTAATGAGCAGTTGTAGGTTAGCGTCGTGCATTTTCGCACGTGTACTCTAGGGGAGGTCACCGTCGAAGGCGAAAGAGAAGAAAGAGAAGAAAGAGAAAGAGAGGGGGATCATTATTATCTTTGTCATCATCATTACATAATATTTTTAACGCGAGGAGGCTAAAAGGTGGAGAGCCAAGATCGCGGAAGTTTCTGAGGATGAAAGGGATGGAAACCAAGACAGAGTGAGAGAGAGGGAGGATGAAAGGGTAAGAGAGGGAGCGAGAAGGCTGTCCTGGCCTCTGCCGAGAGGTTTACAAACTAACTCGACGAAAACTTTGGCTGACTCAAGAGATAAAGAGAGAGAGAGAGAGAACGAGGAAGAGAGGAGAGAGAGTATGAATCGGAGGTAAAGAGGAGGCTTTTAAAGTAGAGACGCCAGGGATGTCGCGTGCGCGGACTTAAAGATGAGGAAAGTCAGATGCGCTTTGGACGCGCCTGCGTGGCCTTATTCCTTCCTCACCCGCCACCACCTTACTCGGAGCACCTCCCCCTCCGGCCACCAAAACTACCCGCTTCCACCTCCAACCCAAGAGATCCACCCACTCCCACACCCCCACTCTCTCTCACCACCACACCAGATCTCCCAACCTAGTGTGGTGCCGCGAGGGACGGCCATCGGAGGAAAATTGGAGAACATATGGTAATGAGGACGGAATGAAAAAGGAGAGGATGGCATATTTGGCAAGTAAACAGAGGCGGGATTACGGGAAAGCTGGAGGGGGGGATGGTGTGCTGAAAGCGGGGTGAAGAGTTTACTCAAGGGGAGGGGAAGAAGGAAAAGGAGGCAGATGGGGAGGCCGGAGGGAGGATGATGGTTGCGGGGAATGGGATGGGAAGTAGGCTGATGGTGAGTAAAAACTTAAGGGGGATGCGGGAGAGGAAGCGATAGAAGAAAAGAAGGCTTCTGTAAGATAGTGAGCCACCTCATAAGGGGCTGGAATCCAATAATCTGATAAGAACTTTCAACGGGTAAGTAAAACCGTTCATTAGTTTTGTGGGGAACCCTCGATAGGAAGGGTTTTAAGAGATTTTTCATGGTTTACTCTGACCAACTTAAAGACGGCGACGCGACGGCGGTATTTGGATTATAAAACAGTTCTGCATGTCTTGTTTATTCAACGCCTTCATGAAAATAACATATTGGCATTCCGCATCGGTTTCATACAAACAAAATGCTTCGTTTTCTGTATTTTCATGCATGGCAAACAAAATATCTCTTCAACGGCGTGAAAAACTAAGCGATAAGGCAAGGAATGAAAAAAGGACCTGGGGAACTCGGTAAAATTATTCATATAGTAAACTGCGTACGATATAATAAGAAACTTTTATAAAACTTGAATTTCAAATTCCTTTTCATTCCGCTGTGTGTATTTTAGATGTAGATACTACTAGCTTTGCTAACAGTTTGACAGTTACGCCAATAAAATAAGCAACCCTGAAACAAAGTTAATAAAAATGGACGCTATATTTTCAAGTTCATTGATCAATTCTTTAGAAACTGTTCATTTAGGACAATTAGAACTATGTCGGGCCGTAGAGTTGACACAAGAAAATTCATCAAATGATGGCAAAACCTCCTTCGTGCGATTGGAGCATATAACTATTGAGTTACAACTCAACATGATAACCGGATAGTTCAAGAAATATATTTTCTCACCGCTATGGATAATTTGAAAAATTGGTGTAACCTCTGGGTTTGAGTAATAGCACAGGATGTGACATACCACATCAAGCAAACACGTTAATACTTAGCCGTTCATTTTTAAGAACGAGATATGCATGCCGATGCATGCATGGCATTTTTAAACTATGGAGAAATTGAACACCAAAAACGAAAAAGCCATATCTAATCTAGAGAAACCACAAAGATGTTTCACACAATCTGAAAATGATTACATCCCAGTTGAATACATACTCAAGCCAGTGGTTTCTCCAACAGAATAAGACCACTAGGACAAAATATAGGGAATGCGACACACGATTGATAGGGTGGTATACATAAATCAAATGATATATGTTATTGTAAGTTTGTTTTGTCTCTTGCTTCTTGTTTGCTTACCACTGTAACTACCCGACAACTTGGGATTCTCATCTCAGGACTAATTCTACTGAGTAAAGAAACAAGCCGCCGATTTTTTAAAAATGACATGAAAAAGAAGCGATTCAGATAATAAAAAGAGACGTTTCAGGCGTGATATGGTGGAATAACATGATTAATTAAAATTAGCAATTTTCCACAAAAATAAAATTTTATTAATACGACCGGTTTCAATGCAACTACATCATCTTCTGGAGACTAGACCAGTTGATGTAGTTGTAGAATATGATGTAGTTGCATTGAAACCGGTCGTATTAATAAAATTTTATTTTTGTGGAAAATTGCTAATTTTCATTAATTAATGATTCAGATAATATTAAAAAACAGGAACGAAGTATTTTGACCATATAAACAAAAACACTAAGCATTAAAGCGAAATTAACAACAATGCGAGGTTACGAAAAAAAAGAAGAAATAATCAAAGTCCCTCACAACATCCGCAGGAAATAACGACAAAATAAGAGAGGTAGACTGCCAAGAAATTAGATTCAAAGATTAATGTACCCTATTCGAACTCGCGATCATAACTCGAAAAAAGGAAGCACATTGAAACATGTGTATTCTTTACTGACTCCTTCCTCTTCTTATTCGTAGGTACTCGGGTTTTATTATTATTATTATTAAAATTTACATGTGCAAATAGACAAATGTCAGGTGGCACACAAGTCCCAAGTGTTACAATAAACTTGCCTTGGAAAAATAACATGGTTTCTGAAATACAATCAACATCACAAAAGATAATAAATAAAATAAGTCTGAAAAAAGAAAAAAAATACACTTTAAGGAAATTTCCAAACACCAATCTGTAGTACATAAAAAAAAATCCATGCCATCTGAAAAGTATTTCGACCATAAAAGAGACTCATGCCATTGCCACTATTGCAGCACGTACGATAATGTTTTAGAAATGAAGAGAGGAACCTATGAGGAAAATCTCATTTTATGGTCCTGACTATTAAGAAGCTATAGGCTCCAGCAGTGGAACATCCCCGACCATTGTGTTTCTGGTGATACGAATGAATTTCCATACTCAAGTACAATAAAAACATAATGGACGACGGCTGTTTTTGGAATTAGAATATTGAGTAAAAAAAGAAATGACCGCTTAAAGCGTTATATATTGCGACCTTTGAAAAGGGGGGCCACGCGTGGAAGGAAAAAAAATGACTAGCGGTGGTATGACGAGGGGCACGTCTCCTCTGGCTGGCCGTAAATATTCAATCGTCAGGAGGGTGGGGTTCCGTCTTCCTGGTCGGCCACTTCCTTGTGCGGACTGCGGTTTAACAAATATCGAGCATGAGGAGGCCCGGGCGATGTCCCCGCGGGCGCTAAATAGCCGATCGCGTGCGGGTGGCACCCGCCGTATACTATGAGGCAGCCAAGCTCAACAACGGAGTTTGGTTTCCAAATGTTGAGCGGGAGAAGATGGGAAATAATTGCATAAACGTGGAAAATATTGCCAGGATATAACCATTAGTCGCGGGCGCAATCGAGTAGGAATAAAAAGGAATAACCCATCGGGGATAAAAAAAAGTCGTGATCCATCAAAAATGCGGGTAGCTTGAGGGAAAAAGAGCGTCGCGATCGCATCGTTTGTTACGTCACAGATTATTTAAAAACGTAGGAACGGCCACAAAATTAATCTGCCTAATGCACATTTGTTTTGACTCACAGAAACCCCAAGATTATCGGCAAGCATTAAAATCAACAATTTCAATAAGAGCGATAACTTATCGGACTTCATCCAATACATTTACCCCATTCTCTCAAAATGAGACCATCGGACCATTCTGTAGCGACAAGAGACACTAAACGTCGTAGGTAATCATTAACGTCGGTAACGCTCCGAGATTGGCCCTTAAGACAACACATTCGGAATGGGGTATGAAAAGTAATGGTGACTAGATAGCGTCACAGCGAAATGTCTGAGAAGGGGGAAAAAATACGGAAAAACCAAACGATCGGGAACTTTGCCACGGACGCTTACGCCGGTGAAAAAAAAACCCGAGGTGCTACATTCCGAAAGGGAAACTCCCAAACTAATAGAAATGATAATAATGACGAGAAATAGGGTTATAAAAAGTCCCGGAAACATCCGAAGGGCCGTTGGGATCCATAAACGGGCAGTTAGTTACGCCGTGGAACATGTTTCGGAAACAGCCTATGAGCGTACACGAGACAATTTTTTTTTGCTTCTTGAAACAGAAAGTCCCGCCGCCATTTTAAAGAAGGGGGGAGGGTGCAGACGAAAGCAAACGTTTCCGGTCGGGCGGGGGAAGGGGGAAATAAGTAAAACGGAGGGTTGGGCGAGAAGGCGGAAAAGGTACGCTCGACCGGGGCAGGATGTAGCGGGATGAAGAGGTCGCAGGATCGCCACACACCGGTACACAATTTGCCACCCCTATGCCATCCCAACCCCCCTGCACACGTGGAGAGAGAGAGAGACGGCAGGAAAGGGGCAGCAGGGGGCGTCCCGCCCCGGGAGGAGAGAAGGAGAGTTTGGGAGGGGGACGAAGGAAATACTTCGGAGATGGAGGCTTTGGGTAGGGGACGGCCTCTTATTCTTTAGGCATTCTCAATTGAGGCAGTGGAGGCGAAAGGCGAGGGGGGGAGGGATGCTGGTCGCAGGAGAGCGGAGGGATGGCCGGGGGTGCGTAAGAGGAAAAAAATTCGGAGTGCGGGGGCAGCGGAAATGAAACGGGGGTGGGTGGAGTGGCGGGGGGAGCTGATGGGAATTTCTGCGGTGGGAAGCTTTGGGGAAGGTGAGTGGTTTTACTCTTGTTTTCGAGTTGCGTCGACGGCATCGCCTATTTGGACTCTATCTATGCGCACTCATTTGCCGTTTATGATTCATTCCGCCGATGCTCAACCGTCTGCCTTGGTGAAGTACTTTTTTTCCATTCCATTCACCAATGCGTAGCATCTGACTGAATAAAATCGAACTTAAACGGAATTAACCAGGAAAAGAACTGAATGCCCAACATTACTTTGCCATTTAAGGTAATGAACGTCGCAAAAATAATCCGTTTTCTGCCTCACGCCAAAAGGATAGAATAATCAGTGTAAAGAGACGGTATTGTAATAATATTCAAATCATAACTTTTTTCGAAAAATAATACTATTTTTTTTACAATAAACGCATTGCAGTGTAATGCTCATACTATATGTGCGCGGATATTAAACAGAAGAGATTTCGCTGCGTCAATATAAATCCGTGCCCGCCTTCCGTTTTAATTAAAACCACAGGTATTGCAATTTTCCACTAGATATTTTATTTCGACAATACCGGTTTCGATGTTTTCACATCATCATCAGGTGTGATGTTTCAGATGTGAAAGGCTCAGGTTGTATCAGATGTGATGATGTGAAAACATCGAAACCGGTAGTGTCGAAATAAAATATCTAGGGGAAAATTGCAATACCTGTGGTTTTAATATGTTACGCTTCCACCACATCACGCCTGAGACCTCATCATTCGTTCCGTTTTAATATGTATCCCATCAGCAGTTGGGCGTATAGCCCTAAGTTGAACGGTTTGTCTTCCTGGGAGAGTAGAATTACTTCTCCATAAACACAAATTTACTGCAATGGGCCAAAATTATGCAGCAAGTAGTATTAATGGTAGGTGAAACAAATCGAATGATAGGGTGAAAGTTCCATTTGTGGAGAGGAGGAAGAGTGCAAAAACTCCCGAGTTGACTTTTAATTAAAGGCAACACTCCATTAGGTCCGAGGTCAAGGTCCTATCCGAAGGCAAACAAGGTGAAACTGATTTTTTATATTGAATAGATCTTATAATTCCTTCGCTCAAGCAGGAGCGAAGGAATTATAAGATTTTAAACACGATAGTCCAACGGTCGCTCTCATAGGAAATTTACGCCATGAATATATTTAGCGTGCGGGAATCTGGAAACCAAACTGTAAATCAAGCATTATCATTCAATGCCCACACCATGTGGGAATGAACACACGCCATAGGCTAATCCCAAAGAACGATGATTGTCAAAAAACACCTGTAATTCCCTGGAACGGAAAATAGTCCGTCGTGGACAGCCATTATACCAGAGCACCACAACAATCTGACCACCTCGAGGCAAGCTCGTTGATAACGATATGATTGTGCAATGGAAACACAAAGACGCTAGAGGGATGCGGAGAAATAGGGAGTACACAATAAATATTGCTAGATCGTGGCAACTGAGCGCCACAAAAGGGCGTGATTTAGCGGCGATTCTACGCACTCGAACCGACGAGGGGGTCGGAGGGTGTAAGAGGGTAGATGAAGAAGAGGAAACGACGGGGTTGAAAGGGATTGGCACCGGGTAGGGGCGACCGAGAGAGAGGTGGAATCAAATGAGGCGAGGGGGAGAGGTTAAAGGGGGCAGAGAATGCGCAAAATAGGAATGGAGACGGCCTGGGAGAAGGGAAAGGAAGGAGAGAATGAGAGAACGGGGAAAAAAGGAAAGGAGAAGCGAGGGAAAGAATGAACTCGGTTCGACGAGGAAGGGTAAGAAGGAGAGATGGAGGGAGCCAGCGGATGAATTTCGGGGGTTGAAATGTCACGGGCCAATGGGGAGATGGGATGGTGTCTCCATGTGTGTGTGTGTGTATGAGTATTGGTGCGGTGCGTGCGTGTATATGACTGCGAAGTGCGGGGGCGGATGGGGACGGTGTCGTCGCAGCCGGAATAAAAATTCCAGCGTAATCCCAGAATCAAGACCTGCGGAGGAGGAGAAAGAAGAGAAATGAGAGCGATGAGGCGGAGGAGAGAAAAAAGAAAAGTGGAATTGGAGCGAGGGAGGAGGAAAAGACAGAGGGCTCTGGCACCATCAATGAGAGGGGTAAAAACGACGACCCGGGATAGAGAGAGAGTGAGAGGAGGGAAGGCGACGGAGGCTGGAGGGAGAACAGTAGTTGCCATGGCATCGCTGCAGAAGCTGCGGGGTGGGGGTGGTTTTAAGGGCAGGAGGGATGGGTGCGGGTATTAACAGGGGAGGGATGCGTCCCTTAGCACGATATACGTGGCCGTGAGGTAGTGGTGTGGGTGGTCTGGGTTGGGTTCGGTGGTTGAGCGAGAGATGGTGGAGGCGAGGGATGCGCGAAGACGTGTGGAAGTTGGGGGGGGAGCGAGGTTGGGGAGTAGAGATGGGAGATGGTTGGGGAGTAGAGATGGGAGATGCAGGGGTGGGGGGATGGAACGAGAGAGGCCGAGATGTGCTTCCAGGATGCCGGGAGCAAAGCGGAATGGGGACGTGGGAGGAAGGGTGAGTATCATAGGGATGCAAATGAGATGCCGTGCGGAGAGAGAGGTGGGAGCGGGAATTGGTGTGTGAGGAGTACAGCAGGGTGGAGGAGGAGGGAGGAGGCGGTGGTGGCTGGCGGAGTCGGAAGACACCAATTGGATGACGCGCACGGGGGGCACATGGGAAATGCGTGGATGGAGGAGAGAGAGAGAGAGAGCTTATCGCGTGCGGGAAGGAATAGATGGGGGGGGGGGCAATGAAGGAAGAGGAAGGCGAAGATTAAAGAAAAAAATGGAAGCGAGGAAGTAAAAAAAGGAAGGGGGGAGCGGAGGGGAGAATGAGACGTACGTATCCACGGGCTGGGAGAGGCGATACGACGACGTTCCTGCGTGTGTACAGTGTGTCGGCATTCGCAATTCCGAGCGGAGGAGGCCCGGGAATCCCGACAGAGCAGTGTTGGGTGGTGCTCTAAGGGGAGGAGGGGATTTTTTTTTTCAAACTTCATTTCGTGAGAGTAGAGTGGAGTGAGTGGGGCAGAGACTGGAGATATGAGTGGGGGGAGGACGGATCGCGCGATAACTTCGTCGATCAGGGGAAAGACGTTCCTGTGACTTCTTGGGGCCGTTCAACCGTGAACGTCGCGGAGACGAGGCTACGAAGGCAGCGATGAAAAAACGAAACTGAAAGAAAAAGTTCTCGAGCTTTTGGACGGACCACGTTGACCTGGTGAATAGTGCAATCATAGGATGGTCCTGAGATCATTGTGATAGTATAACGTATCTGGCCCGCATATTGCTTTGAAATTTTACGTTTTTCAAAGCGAGAAAAGATAAGGGAGCACACGAACTCCGCTTTCGTGATACTCAAGATAAAATCTACAACTCAAACTCTGCCAAAGTGGCTCACATAAGCAAACGATTTCGTTAGCACAATAAAAAATCATTTTTGTAAAAGGTCATATCAATTTGTAACCTAAAGTTTGTTGGTTTCGCGTTCTTGGCGAGGAAAAACATACAGAAAAGTAACTGATTCGGCCAACGAACACCTTAATAATGGTTAATGACCATGGCTCGTTATGCTGCGTAAAAAGCATGCAATTTCCTCTCGCTTTGTTTTTTTACGGAAACAGTACTTAAAAGAGAACAAGAAATTTAATATTATTAACAGGCATTTTTAATACTATGGTTTACTGTATTGTATTTATACTTAATTTCCGGCTCGGAATATTTAATATTCCTGTGCATGGAATTGAGGAGGAATAAGCTTGAAATAGTTCAAATGAACACGTGAAGTGCATCTATTCCATAAGAAATTAATTGATTACTGTGTTCATGGTTCACATATAAATATAAACTATTACATGTATACACAAATATATGCACGCATAAATACTCGTAGAAGGCCGGCTATTTTTGTGACTTTGTTCTATTCGTCTTAATGAGTCGCACAAGTTCGAGACCACAAACGTTGAAGCTAAATTTATAGCAATTAAAATTGGAAACGACATCTTGGTAGTGAAAACAAGTTCCTGTGTTACGGAATTGTCGTTGAGAACCACCAACTTAGCGACTTGACATGGCTTTCAAAACGAGGCACAGAGCTTTTGAACCCATATGCCATTCATTGAACAACATTCGTCGACGACCTCTTCAAATGATTCCCGGGACCAAGGAAAAGACGTGGCAAGACTCTGTAAGGAAGACGCACAAGAGGGAGGGAAAAAGGATGAGTGTGTAAGGGAGGGGGGGGAAGAGACTAGTGAGGAAGAGCGGCGCGCCCGCTCAGGAAAAGATCAAAGGGAGCTTTTAGGCAAGAGAAACGGAAATTGCAAGAAAAAACCGCGGTGATGAAAGAAAGAAGATTGCAGTGGACGAGAGGAATGAGAGAAGATGGGAGAGAGAAACCTCGAGAAATAAACCGAGGTGAGGTGATGGAGGAGAAGAAGATAAAACAAAACGAATAGGAACCCTCACTGCCTCCCACTCTTCACCCCTCGGTTGACGGAAATGTCCTATATGGAATAAAAGGAAACAGCCCGCGAAACCGAGAGGGCGAGGTAGCCGGGAAGGTTGACGGAAAATGAGGGAAGGAAAGTCAGAGCGACGGAGATATTAGAGCATAAGGCGCCAAAAGGAAACGCTCATTAGAGGAGCAGTAGCAGCACGGAGATATGGAGAGGAAGGTTGAGAAGTAGGTGGAACAAGAAGGGTGGAAACATAAAAAAAGACACGGGGAAATGGCGAAAAGGAGGCGAAGGATATCGTTACACCTTTAGGGAGGGTAACTTTAGGGGGTTGAAAAGATTGCGAAGCCGTGGGATAGGGTGGAAGGCCGCGGGAAAGAAAGAGAACACGGGGGAGGGAATGAGCGAGGGTGAGGGGTTTTGCTGGGAATCTTGGGTGGCGGAAACACGAGGAAAAAGCGAAGGGAGGGAGAGGAGACACGAAGAGGGAGAGAGATGCGAGGGAGGGTAGTGAGCCTAGAAGGTGGGCGGCGAAGGCGAGGGTGGTGCGTGGGAGTGAGCACCGGTTTCCAGGCGCGAATGGAAACCTAAGGCTCTATGATTAGCATCGTAGAGGAAGCCTTTTGTATCGGTTTGGAAATGAGGGATTTGAGCGGCAACTTGGGCGGGGAGGTAGAGATGAGCACCGGGGCAGAGGTAGGGTGGCCGAGGGTGAGCGCATTGGCGACCGGGGGCGGAATACATTAGAGCGTGAATGGGGAGTGGGGGGAATGGCGCGAGGGCAAGGGCTTCTCCCTTCTCCGGCTGAGCGAGCACCGCCGCCGGGGTCCCTCCGAGAGAGAGAGAGAGAGTGGAGATGGAAGGGTTGGAGGCGGCGGGAAGCAGGTAGATGGGGCATTCGTGTGTGCATACGATAATGTCACGCTCTCGGGGAAGGCTGGGGGGAGGGGGAGAACAGGGAGCGAGACGGGTGGGGGGGGATGGAAGGGTTGGAGAGCGAGACTGAAATTGACCATTTGGGATGGTCATTTGGGTGAGTTTCTAGAGAAAGAGGGGGGTGTCGTGGCGGTGGGAGGAGAGAGAATGGGTTTTGAGAAAGGAGCGGATGTGGGGAGGGGGAGACGAAAGTGGGGGAGGAATGGGTAGACTGGGGTGGAGAGAACGAGGCAGCCAGGGCGAACGGGGCTCACTTCTCACCCTCTCCCGGTCAACCCTCCCCGCACCCGACGGTGAAACCCTTGTTTGGGAATGGGATACGGGGGCTGGGTGGGGGAGAATGGCAGTGGAGGGGCGGGGGACGGGGATGAGCGAGGGAATGCCCCCGGAGTTTGTTCGGTCCGGCTCGGTGATGGGGAGAGGAGAGGGGCCGAAGAGGAGGGACGCGGGGGGGATTGGGCACGGTACGAAGTCGAGGGCGTTGATTGCCAGGTGACGGGGAAGGGTTGAAGGGGGGCCGAGTTGGTCAAGTGAGCCGGAGGTGAAATAGAATCGGGGCCGGAATTTCGAATGGGCCACCCGAGGCGAGGGAGCATTTCAAGCTCAACCCCCCCAGGCTGAATACGGAGACCATTGCTGGATCCTGGAGTCCTCGATAGCCGAAATTATCGCCGAAGAATAGCCTGAAAGTATTTACGGTATTTTCACAACAGTCGGAGAGCTTTGGGTCGTGAAAATCCCTATGCCACCTAGGAACAATGGACGACGACATATCTTTCAAAATCAATTAAGTTGTGTAATGGCAAATTAACACTACTATATAGGCCTACAATTCGTACTGGCTAAGCCGCAAATATTTTCCTGTTCAGACAACGTTTAGAACTGAATCACATGCAATATCCCTTCTACTTTTATCTATTTACATGTGAAAGAACATAAGTGTATTTTAATATATATATATATATATAAATATAAACATATAGTCATGTTGAATATTAATGATAACTTTTCAGAATAGGATACGTAAGTACTGCTTATGGAAAAATGAAACCGACAACTGAAATGGCGTACGTTCAGATTTTCCCATTATGTAAGTAAAAAAATACATTTTCAGAAACATTTTGCTGCTCCGTTTTGAAGTGGTGGAATGGAGGGCAGTGATTTTATAAATGAATAACTAGTACAAATACGTATAAATCAAGTTGAGATATGGTGCGAGGCGAGTAGCTCCGTACAAATATTATAGGTGATATATTAAATGAATACGCTGTACAATTACAACGATAAATATTTGAATCAAATTAGTTGGTACAAAAATATTTTTTAACTTTCTGTGCCCTTTCCCATGCCACATGCATTTTTAAAATTTTCCAATGGGCTTCGTTTTTGTCCAGCCTAAATTTATCTAAGATAAGATGAAAACACGTTTTCATTATCCTAAAATAACATGAGGTATGTGTACTAAAACCCATGTGATATGAATAATAACCAACTCTCCCATTAAATGAGGCATCATCGCAGCCTAGAATTTCTCGCTTCCACATCCCTGGGGAGGAAATTGCAGTGCTCCAAATTATTTCAGTTTCGATGGTGGACGGCCGTAATAATTCTTACACCCTTCCACGGGGCTTTTTCCGCGCAGGTCCGCCTCGGGGTTTATTGGGGTGTTGCGGACGCGTATCATTCGCTGCTTCGCAGCTGAAATGTTCGGAGGGAGAGCGAGAGAGACGCGGAAGCGAAGGGAGGGAATGCTTCCGTCATTTTCATGCGGATCCGATAATTTTCGCCCGCCCGTTCTTCGCCGGCAGATGATTCACCGTTCACAGTGTTGAGATATTTTTTGTCGGAGCTGACACAAGAGAACAAATGAGCAGAACGTATTTCACAGCAAACGAAGCGCCATCCCGGAGTATCACTGCCATCAACACTTCCCTAGCGGAGTAAAAACTAGGTCGCCAGCCTAGCTTAGGCATCCGGCTCCGCCGTCCGGCAGAGGAGCCTTCGTTACGGTGGTCTACGGGGTCGTTCTGTCGCGAGGAGAAGCAATTAATATAGGTGATCGGACGCCGGGACATCAGCGAACTAAAGGGACGAATAACCACCCTTTGGAAGAAGCCATCACGTTCAACCAAATTTTTTCGGGAGAAACTGTACGTCGCAAGCGTACACATGGAGACCACTTACGACTAGAAAGGTTCAGTTGGTATATTTTTGCCTCACAGAACTCTCCAACATGAAGAAAATTAGGAGAAAATATATGGCATAACTTTGTTTGAGTTATCATTTCAGGCAAAATTAGTTATTGGAAATATTTCAATTTATGAACGTCCGAATTCCTCTATTGACCTAAAATATCTTCGCCATGTGTCTTACAGCCGATGAGCACATCGCGTTTATTTTAATTACACGGTACGATGTCTCAGCTATAGCTTTGCACACAGGCATTAGGCAGGTGTTTCTTAATAAAAGTGCATCTGTCCACAGCAGTGTAGGGATTGGGATGGTGCCGAGGCTAACGTACAGGCTTCCCACCTGGCCCGGGTTCAAATCCTGAGACAACAAATATTTTTCAGTGGTATCCGGATCCCTACTTAAGGTGCTTTGTGAAGAGCACTTGGAGTGAGAACGACGTCCGTCGGATGGGACGTTAAACAGCGGACCTCTTAGCGCCTTTCGACAAGAGTAGGCTAATGCCGACGTCGGGTTTCTCTCCACCCTTCCATTACCACCCATCCTAATGGCGCAAATGACCTGAGCTGTCGGTTGCCTCCCCAACAAAACCAACCAACACAGCTAACTAAGCGGCATCATAACTAATCGAACTTATTTTTTTTTCGGTTAAACAATACTCGCTCAAAATTTCCCCAGATAATTTTTATCTACTGTCTGCCATATTGATATTGATACTTAATTTGTAATGAAGACCAGCAACGGAAGTTTGACTTCCCTTGGTTTGTGGTGGCTAAGGTTACCAGCTCAAAAATGTTGCATGCTATGTGAACGCCATCAGCATTCCATCTGTTTGTTTTTAGTACATGACATGAATGAACTTTCTTTCCAAATTTTCTCGAAGACTTGTGTCTACAATAATGTGTTTATATTTTTTCCTAAGGACTTAATGAACGGCGCACGTATACATAGAAAAAATACACACAGCGTTGGCATGCGACTAATTAAGATGATGAAATGCAATATCACACTCTGGAATGAGCATTTTTCCTTTGTTAGAAATTTTACTGTGAAAGTTATAACAGAGTTCACTTTTTCACCAGCATTTTACTATCGGCCGCAAACAGGAATGAAAGCAGACACTGTGCTTTTCCAAATAGAGTATTTTTATTTCTCTTCTATTCTTTTATTAGTCTTCTTTCATTATGAAGGATTTTCACCATTTCACATTTGAAACTGTGCTGTTTATAAGTTAGGACATCAGATTACCGCAATGTGCATTGCCAGGATCCACCAAAAAGAAACCTAAGTCGAAATACTAATGCTGATAACAATAACTCCCTGCTGAATTAGGAACACAGTAATCATTCAATTATATGAGCAATGGCACGTAGAAGTAGATTCTAGGAACTACTGCAGTACACTTAAACTTATTTTGAAATTATCAAAAAACTCTCTGCATAGAATAACAATTTTACATTTAGTGGCCACAACAGCAGTCACGGTCTGAATCTCATTTTGAATTTTCCCTTGAATAACTAATTATACTACTGAGTCAGTGAATATATGCATTATCAGTTAGCAAATACGTATAGGACACAGAGTATACAACTATTTTATAATAATTATTGACTGCTGAAATTAAATGCAAGTCGTAGTAATTATATATAAGACCTCAAAATTAGGGTAAATATCAGAAACCGGTAACTGTTAAAACAGAATGAATAATTTCTCATTCAAAAAGCTACATTTAATTACACTCGTCGCCTCATTATTATTGATTTATAACCATCCCTGCACATTATCAATAGTTCGTTTGTTATTCAATATATTATTTTAATAGTGATCTCTTTATTTAACTATTTAACATAAATGGCGCATAATGGATCAGTCACGATTTACAATTTCGAAATCTCAGGCTGGGACGAATGGGCATTAACAGATTAGATAGATAATAGTCGCACGGATGCCCTCATAGGCCACTTGCGCAATGAATATATTTAACGGAATAACGTTAAGCGCGCGAGAATCGGGAAACCAAACCGTAAATCAAATATTTCCGTTCAATTCGGACTCATTGCGGGAATGAGAACGCGCCGAGGGCTAATCCCGACAACCGAAACAATAACGAAGTTCAGACAAAACTGACGTTGGGGAGGGAGGGACGTGGGAGGGCAACTGTCTCCATTGCACGGCAAAAAAGAAAAAAAAACCGAGAGACGATTTCACCAATTAAATCCATAATCCTCAGCCGGACGCGAGCCAAACACCCGATTGAATCGCTAAACATGGCTGCAATCCCCACTCCTTCCCCTTCCACGGATTCACCCACCACGTCACTACACTCGATGGACAGGTTGGCGGGGATGAGAGAGGGCGGAACGATTTAATTTATGGGGATCAAATATTCAGGCGCAGGTTTTTAAGGAGAGGGATAGGAAGGAAGGAGGGGAATGCAGGGTGGGGAGAGATAAGAGGGGTCTGCAGTGACTTATCATCGATACGACCGGGCTTTTGCAAATTGGCGTGATAATGCACTTGCGTAGCGAATGTTTACGAGATGGATGGACGAAAATAGGGACAAGAGTGCCCACTACGAAGGCGAGGATGGGAGCAGAGTTAGAATGAATTTTACTCCACCCTAGGTGAGATGGGTAAGGGATATGAGAGAGGAAGGGCGTTTAAATGGTTAGGAAAAGGGAAGAAATATCACCTAAAATCCATCCAAAAAACATTCACCTGGATTTTCTCTTGGATGGATTCAAGACCTTGGCCGAAATTGGGACCACAAAGCCCCATTTTCTAGCACAATTTTAAGTGAAGTTCCATACGGTAAGAAAATAGAATACACACAAGATGGGATACCAACAAAAATGCATCGTAAAACAGAAGCGTTAAAATATTCAAGAATTAAGGTAAAATGTAAGAAATAAAGGCGCGAAGACCGTCTTGAGCTAAAGAAAAAAACAATGATGTTCAGTAATTCTGAGTGCAGTAAAGAGAACATGTAGAATTATATATACTGATTATAATACGGAAGAAAAGGATAAGAAATAGTTATGAAGACAGGAAGAAAAATAATCATAGATAATCTGGGAAGTGTACAAGAAATACAACAGAGAATAATTGTGAAAAGGTATATGACAGCTAAGGAAAAAAATCTAAATCAAGATGAGTGGAGGAGTAGGGGCGGACGGATGACGGGAGGTGCACTGCCTTTGTATTGTGTGAGTCAGCAGATGGGGCGAGTCATTATCAACGAGGACGATGGAGCGGGGGCAGAAAAAACTTTTAGCTAGGGCATGCATGCACGGAGCACTGCGCTCGGTGCCCACATCCACAGCAGCGGTAAATTCACGCTTTTGCCTCTCCTGCACATTTGACCGACTCTCAAATTTACGCCGCCATTCTCTCATACAGCATTAGGGGACATTAGGTAAAAATTTTTTTTGCACCCTCATGGCCCGACTACACAGACTCTCTTTAAAAGGGTCACGCAGAATATTTAACAGCATTCAATTTAAATCGCACACGGCAGGGCTTGCATCAGCACTTTTACCAGGGCCAGCCAATGGATTTGCTTTTCGGTATATTTATCTTTTGGCAATTTATTTATTTATTTTTTTGGAATGCACCTCGAAAACTTCGGGGGTGGTCTAAATTAGACCCAATTAACAATAAGCCATTTAAAAATTCACGCGCAGAGAGGAGTTGATTGGTGTCATCCGCAGCTTCACTCAGGCATTTTCAGAATTTAAAAAGAGAAGATCCTTTCAACACAAGTAGAACTAGAACTGCGGCGAAACGTTATACACTAGCTCTTTTTTTTAACTACACCACATTTTATTCGTGTTTTTTTTCGGTTTTGAAATTGAACTCAATTCTTAAAGACTCATGAAGCGAAAGATTTTGAATATTCCTGACGCACTCGTCATACGCTTTTCATGCATTCTCATTCATAAGTTACCTTATTGCCTCACTTCCATTTCACGTGACATGGACATCCAGCGTTGCGAAACTAGGGAATCGAGACTCCAATGGAGGAAGTTTGGCTGGGTTATCGATCGAGGAACTATTAAAAAAATATGTACCTATTGGACCAAATGATAAATTTTAACTCAAATTTAAACAAATGGAATTATATATTCTATAATAGTATACGTTTGCTTGCTAAGCATCATGCTAGGAATCTTAAAATATGCAAATCAATAAATATGATTCGAAACCGATTTTTGAATCATTTTTCCAAATTCAATGGAGATACAGAAATGCACCCTGGACTCGATTAAAATTCGAATTTAACCGTTGCTAGTAAGGCAGTGTTGCGTACTCCTGGAGGAGAGTAAAAACCATGGGTACTTCGCTGAAGAGATCATGCTTTCGCAAGGGAAATGTTAATGGATGTCTACATAAGTGTCATTTTTTAAGCCCCCCAGTAATTTCTCTTAGCCTTCCCTCAGGAAAAAAACTGAAAAAGCCAAGCATAATTTTACTTCCTTAGATTCACTAGGAACTGCCGTGAAAATGATTGGTCTCAGATATTTGCAATTTGTGAAGAGAAATGAGAAGAAGAGAAAGAGTGCTAAAAAGTGCACCGCAGTGAAGTTGAACTGAAAATGTGAGCAATGAACGTCAACATTAAAGTATTAACCTTCAGGTCGTCGACATCATGGCTGCGAAGACTTCAGCGTAGCCCCAAAATAAATTAAGGAATGACATAAGGGACGACTGCAGCGACGAAATAATGGCCTATTAAGTAGCGACATTAAGTTATCCGAGTCTCATCTTACATGTAAACCAAGCCACAAGCCATGAAGAAAAAAAAGTCGTAAAAAGAACATAAAAACGCTCCGAATCAGAAGAGAAACCAAAGATAATGGAAGAGAGTTGATAGGAGGCCGGAGGAAGATCCCAAGTGCGGTCAACCAGGTAAAAGCCTACGCGCGGAGAACAACCGGGATAGGATGGTGGAGGCTGTAAACGTACCTTTATACAGATTACGGAAGGCCAATTACGAAAGGTGGATAGAAAGAGTGCCTGGAAGAAGAATAAAAGAAAACGAAGAAAGCATGTGAAACAAAAGATCGGGGGGATGGGAGTTAAAAGCAACGTGTACGATGAAGAGAGGGAATGAAGAGAGAAGAAAAAAGGGAAGCACTGGTTTATGGAAAAACGGTGGATTAAAAGCCCATGGTGTCCACAAGGAAAAGACTAGAGTTTACCATACATTTGAGGGAGTTTCCAAGTTTCACTACAATAATGCTTCTGAAAACGCATAACCACTACAATGGAGTGCCATTACAGTCACGATAAGATTTATACTGTAGAATCGTTAAATTCAAGTAAAATGACTGAAAATCACTCACTAGCAATAGGACATCATTGCAATTGCAAGGAAACAAATTTCCAATCAAATCCAATCAAGGATCAAAATTCCATAAAAAAACAAAAATCGGAGTCACTTAAATACGATAAGGGAACTTAAAAGTCATAGAAGATACAATGAACATATCACAGAGCGGAAAACCATTGGATATTTTATTTTGCTGAGAGTGAAAACAACTAAGTATCTCAAAAACCAAACTATATTCCCAGTTTTCTAAGTAAGTCATAAATGTATTTACATCTGGAATAATCTCACAATTGAAATATAAACATAGATGATAGAACAAATAAAAATGGATAAAAATTACGCTTGTCGTAAGTGCACAATCAACGCAAAGGGGCTCGGAGGGAACTATTAAATGAACCCTACAGTATATTAAAATCTAAATCATCTATATGTTATACGTCAAACCACCACAAAGGTGTTAGGCCACCAGCTGTTAGGCTAATTAGCGATTACTAGCATTTAGTATCATTTTACTTTTGGACAGTTTAGTTTGTAGTGCGCGTTGGTTTACTAATGTTGTGGTCAGGAATGATGTAGGGGGAAAGGGATATCATAAATCGGTCTGTTCGGCAGTCAACATTCTATTAACTCCGCCTTGTGGTCCCACCAACCAATGTAGTGAGGGGCTCCCCTGTGACAGCCTGAAACTCATGCCATCATTCGTATTCATACTTAGCGAGCATTAAACTTGGTCATGGACGCATAGGAGCATCAAGCTATTTTCGTACCCCTAATCGGATGCAGTAGCAGCTTCTGGTAGAATCCAAGGCGGCGTGAATGGAAAGCGAACCTTAAGAGAGCAAGGACGAAACCTCAGCCGCCACAGAAAAGATGCTCACTCGCTCGAGGGAAGACGAAGAGAGAGAAAGTGTGATTTGCCGGAAGAGGCAAATGTCGTTTATGTGGTATAAAATGCGCTTGATACATGCTCAAGAGCTTCACGAAGTAAGTTTAAAATGGCAAAAAATTGAAGATTAATTCCTTGAGTTTACGATTAATCACTGGCATTTTTGTCAAGTCAAAACTTGGTAAGAAGGAAGGATTTTAAAACTTTCTATAGTCATTAAAATGGCCCTGATTGAAAAAATCACAGAAACCATATTTTGCTCACTTAACAAGGAAGTTAGCTAAGTATAACGAATATTTGAGATGATTACTGGTTACTTGAGGTAATTACGTTCTACGTGGTATCCATACTTGCAATTAGCGCTATATTTACAGCCTTACTACCACCTTGTGAGTTATTGCCTTAAATCGCTTTTTAATAAAGCAGACTAAAATAAAAATGTTAGATCAAATAAGACTGGAAGGAAGAAGAACCATCCGGACACAAAAAAGTAACACCATTGTAAAAATATGAATGGAGGTCTGCAGTAAGCCCAAATACGGATAAGAAGACTTAGGAGCAAATACAAGTACAAATAATACAAGTGAACATCACTGACAGTACAAATACTTGTACTGTCAGCAATGTTCAAAGTGTACTTACCAATCTTCTTTCAGAGTACCAGCCAAAATAGTATCCTATAATTAATCATTTATGTCCATCAACCCAGTTAATTTTAACTTGTTCCAACTATTGAGGGTGCATCATAAATGGCAGCGCACTTCACCACGAGATGACAGTATCGCTTCCGAAACTTCTCGCTTGACAAATTTCAATCCTAAAATGCGCCTTAAAATTTAGGACGTGGCCAAGGAGAGGGTTCACAGAGGTCGAAGGAGGCGAGTAAGAGATGCCCAGACGGGAAGAGATGATGATGGGAGGAAGCGGCACGATATTGGAGCTTTTAATGGCGGAGAGAGATGGAGAGGGAGAGAGTCGGAGGAAAGAAAGTCGGAGAGAGATGAGGGAAGGGACGAGGGAAGAGATGGGAGGAGGTGACGTGGATGGTGAACGAGATGGAGGGCGGGGGAGGAGAGGTGGGATAGGAGGACGCAGGAAGAGTTCCAGGAGGGGCGGAGGAAGAGGAAGAGGAGCATTTGATGTTTAGAGCAAGCGACGCCTTGGATGGTCCTTTAATGGACTCCTTTACGAGAAAGGAGGGTGAATTGAGAGGGTAGGCGTGCGGGAGACAAGGAAGATGCCGGGACCGGCCCGAGACGCGAACGCACTCCGAAAGAAAAGCGGGTGGGATGTGGAGGAGAGGAGGAGAGAGAGAGAGATGAGGACTTCGGATGAGGGAACGGGCAGAAGGGAACGGAAGAGCAGGGGACGCGATTAGCGAAGACGGCTTCAGAGTTGATGGAGGGGGATACGGGGGGGGGGAGGTCAGTGAGAAGCGCTCTTGGAGAGGGAATAGGAGAGGAGGTCGACGAGGGGATAAAAAAATGGCACATGAAAGGCACAACCTTATCATGACTCGGGGAGCGGATCCAATGTCAAGGCGTACTGAGAGACCTCCTTCCCGAGGATAACAGCGAGCGGAATTCCTTCAGGCCGAAATTGCTGCGATCCCAGGGTATTTTCCCTTCTCCTCCTACCGGCATCCAACTTTCACTCTCCGGAATGACGAAATACGCTAGTTGACGGCTCTATTTCCCCTAAGTAAGTAATTGGATCGCGGCACCAATTATCCTCAAAATAAAAACGATACGCATCGCTACCGCTAACTTGTGCGGAACGGCCTGAGGGAACGTTGCGGGGTAAATCAGCTCTTGCAAAGTACGCATTTTTTTCTCCATGCCTGGAGGCAATTTCGCACGCCGATTGGTAAATAATTAAATGTCTACGTTAGCGAAATCAAGCATACGAATTTCGGAAAAAAATTCAACGAGAAACAACACATAGACCAGCATACTTGTACACTTTGATCTCTCAATTGGTCAGTGAAATGACTTTTCATCACATATATAATTCAAAAAACCTAAAATTTCATATAAAAACCTCCACTAAGATTAGTATTTAATAAATAATCATTTCTTTTCTGATCCGTACAGCGTATATAATGTTCTGGCACATTTGTATGAAAAAAAACACCTATGTCAAATAAAAGTGCAACTCTTTACGAGTCGAGCACTGGTGAAGTTTCTATGAATGTGAAAATAACACACAAATATACATACATACATACATATATGTGAGCACGTAAATAAAAAAAATATTTTAAATTTTGCTTTATTACGGCGTTAGCTCATTTATAGGTTCATATTCATTCACAGCTACACTCAGTGGCAGAGTATGGGCATATATTTCCTATAATTTCCAAGGCATGATTTATCAAGATCAAACTAATAAATGGAACAATAATTTTGATACACCATGTTTGTACTCAAATGCAAAATTCTTTGTAAAATTTAAACAGAATAATTTTTGGGCAGATTTTGAAATGACGGCAGGGATAAAAACATTTGGAAATCGATTGAAAACACGAGCACATACTTCCTTATCATGAGTCATGCTTTCTTTTTTAGGCGTCCCGACTAACACTTATCGGAACATCAACAAAAATCAACGTAAACATTGAATAATTTCATGCCGTCAATTTCCTTCACAGATTCAAATATCCGGCCAAAAATATACAGAAAATAACGCCAGTCAGGAACAATTTACAGGCACATTGCACAATCATGTACTTCGATGTTCCCTGTGGCGATACAGAGATCCTTCAAGACGCTCTCTATTAATGAAATTCAAGTTGAGTTCTCTTGCGAGGAATAGCCATATTTTGCTTCAAGAGGAAATATATCTAAACTCTCTTTTTTACAAACTATGGACACATCTGTTCCGTACAACTGAACATACAGGTGGGCATTCCAGCAAAAAAAACTGATGTATACTTGCATCATATTTAAATCATATTTAGCCATTATCCTTCTGAAAAGTGAATTATAAACCATGCGAGAGCACCACGCAAAGCGATGGGCGGCATTAAAACGTAATGAAAATGTGACACGTGTATGTATTTTTTCACCAGAACATTAAAAATTCATCGCGATGTACGTTTGATAAGGTAAAAGAGAAGAGAGAACAAAGGGTAACATATCACCCATAAAGTGGCATGCTGTCAAATTGACCGCTTCGTGTATTGTTACGGAACTCATCAAAAATGCAATTACGGATGTCTGATATTTATAACAATGTTTTTTGGGAACAGACAGATTTCTTTAAATAATCATACGACCGAGCTCTGTGGAATAGGAGTGGACGTGACAACTGTAATTTTCAAACACATGCAGTCATTTATGTGATGCAAGGTAACGGAAAAGATTTACGTGCAAAATTGACGTATGCTTCAAATTAAACTCAGGATTTCATAATTAAGGCTCAAGTAAATGATTCACATTCTAAATAAATTTGAAATGTGAGAAATTTGGTAACCTTATTGCAGAGGAACAGATAAACAGAGAAACAAAAGATTTAATATTCCATCGACAGTGGATGATGGTGGTATATCGTTCACACGTAACACGATATTAATAATGAAGGACGAACAAAAATGAAAAGGGGAAGTTAAACAAAAAAATCAGAAATATACACCAACTATCAAATTTATTATGGGAAGAATCAACCCCAGTCGTACTCTTACCAAAGGGCAAAAGGATGGGTGAGGGAAATTGGAGAGGAAAAAGGAAATATATAAATAAATAACTATAAATAAATGAATCAAAACAAATATATAAATTAATAAAAATCAATAAATAAATGAATAAAAATAAATATATAAACGAATAAAAATAAATAGATAATTCAAATTAAATAAAAATAAAATGATATGGGGGTTAGAACAGAAAAGAATTAAACCAAAATATGATAACAAAAAACGCTGTGGCTAAGGTATCCTAGATAGCATTGACCCTCACCCTTGTCAAGAACTCACCAGTCAGGGTTGTGAGATAATTATCTCTGCGCCAGCGGCCTGCCAATCACACGTAATAAAATAAATGAAAATTAATCACTAACTCTCTAGCTTGGATATACTATATAACATTGCTAGTCTCAAGCACTCACACCCACTCAGGGTTTGCGAGAGACTTCTCTCTGCGCCAGCGGCCCACCAAATGCACGTAATAAAATAAAGTATCAAGCATTTTTAACAGTGTCATTATAGCAGTAGTTAAAATAACAGATGATGTTAGACATCAATATGCCATCTCCCTCCCGGCGTTTCCATAGGACTGGGGATGATAAAAACAAAAAGACGTAATGGTTTTTTCAGAAGAGTAATAAGGAACGCATCTGAGGAAAGAGTGCGAGAAAGAGTAAGCACTTACTTTGAGTACAATAATGAGGCAGCCAAATTATTCATATGTAACCCAAAATATAAGGTAACGAGGTGAAAACTTAGGGCGAGGATCTAGCCTTTTCGTTTGCAGTCTGTTTTCTTAGCCATGACTCTTCACGCATGCTCTTTGCGCGCGTTGGTGGGAATTCCCATGGTCGACACTTCAGAGTGAAATGGAAGATTAAGCCCGACACTTAATGGTAATTCTGAAGCTCAACCATGTAAAACTGAATTGTAACACAGCGTTCCGGAATGTTGGCCACTTAGTTCATGCTATTTCTAGTTAACTTGAAACATATCAATAACCTCCACCAAGGGACATCTTAAAGTACAGAGGTTTAAGTTGGAAGAGAAATTTAGAGAAAGGAAAGGGGTAAAATATAAGGGAATAATAGATAGTGCACAACAAATGTTTTCCATTTATATGAAACTCTTCGACTTATTTCGTATTAAGCGGCTAATAACGTTTGCATACTTAATTTTCCCAGCAATAATGTTATTTAAAAATAAAAAAAGAACTGGAAGATTTGCCTGAATTAATGAGTAAAAGAAAAATAACAATTTCGTAATTAATTCGTAAATAAATAATGAAAAAGACGAGTTTTATTTCCTATCTGTCAACTTTAAAATCATCGAAAAAGTTGGCAAATGAAGCTGCACCTAGAATTCAGACTATGAAACTCGATCATTCGACTTATTAGTAAAACCTCGCTGGAAAGTCATAACATTTAGAAAACATTAGATATTGAAGGTTCATATTTCGAGGATCCACGAGAATATAAATCATCACATAGACTCATATAACTTAAAACCCAAGTTATAAGTTAAAAATCGGGTCTGATTGAAAAAAGATGCAAAAAGGATAGTTAATAGAACGTAGAATTGGGGACATTGAAATAACCTAATTGAAGTAAAGAGCATAATTCAAATGGTGAAGAGGTCAACTAAAACGGAGCCACTTCTTACGGCAGAAAATCCATGAGCTTGGTAAGATATAAATTGCATCACAGAGGACACAGAATAAGGGTGAAAAAATTAGAAGTTTACAAAAACAAAAAAAACAAGTTTTAGAGAATAATAGAAGAATAGATCCCTTTTAAGAATTTCCAGTATTCAAGGTTTTTTCATTCGAAGAAACGTTTATCAATCCGATTAATAGCCACCGAAACAAAAATACAGGAAGTTATTCAAATAATCAATTCAAAACTCAGTCAAATAGCTATCGGATAACTGAAAATAAATTCAAGTCATACATTAGAAAGCAGGAATATAGTATGGCGAGAGAGTAGCCCACCAGAGGAATGGAACCGGATAACCACGAGGCAGCGGACCATGCTGGAGACAAGGATACGTCCGCAACTTGATTTAGCCAAAACCAAAATCATGGCGGCGGTCACGAGTAATTTCAACACCCCTCGGACTTAGAAGAACCGAACGACTCTTCCGACGAAGATGAATTGAATGCACGAAGCCCTTACTGAAAGAGAGAGAGTCATCTGGGAAAGAGAGAAATGGAGCGAGCAAACGGGAACAGAGGGGTCGGCGGAAGGGACCGATGCGGAGATAAGGCACGACGGAGAAGGCGCGGAGGAAATAAAGAAATAAAAGCGAGAGGGGTCGCGCCTCCTCGAGGGGGAGGAGGGAAAGGGGATTGTAAGCTTTCCGGGCGACATCGATAGCAGCGAAACTGCCCGAGGGCCGTGGAGAGGGGCACGGAACCGCCTCCGCATCAGGATGGAAGAATCCTTTCTGGGGAATTCGCGAGAGCGGGGACGCAGAAAAGGAGATGAGTGGAGGAGATGGGACGGGACGACACCCCTTTAGAATACCCCATCCCCCTTTGATCGCCGCAAATTTTCACCCTCTTCCCTTTCCCGTGCGGCGCGCGCGGGAAAAGGGAAACGCGAAGCAAGGGAAAAGAACGGGGTCGAGAGAACAAGCTGGAGGAGGAAACGGAAAGTTTTTCTTTTTTTTTCTTTCCCCTTAAAAGAAACCCAACGACTCATTTTGAACTCGCGGCCTCGCCTCCACCGGCATGCGAGACCCGGAAACAGCAGCTCCGGTAAGAGGAGTGGAACCGTGGAATGCTTCCTCTAGGCAACCTCAGGAAGCTGGAAAGAGAGTGCGTGAGCGAGTGAGGGAGAGAGAAACAGAGATGTTCGTAAAAGGGGAGAGGAGGAAGAGGAAAAAAAGAGAGGCGGTGGTTTGAGAAGAGTTCCGAACGGAAGGAGGGAGAAAGGAGGAGGGAACGCAAGGAATGGATGAAATAGCGATCCTTCCTCCTCCAAACTCCAGCCACGCTAGCAGTCAGTCAGTTTGACGGAGAAGTTGTTGGCGGAGGAGAGGGGAGGTATATATGGGTGTGTGCGCTGTATGCGAGGACGGTAGGCGGGGAGAGAAGGAAGGGGTGGCTGGGGAGTGGATGGTGGCAGGGGAGGATATAGGGTGGGAGGAGAGGAGGGGAGAGGGTACAGGCAGGCAGAAACAACGTGACTGGAAAGCGGAAGGGACTCATTCAGTCTTCTTCCTCTCCTCTTACTGCCCAATGTCTTATTCCGGCCTTCTCTCTTCATCTCTCTTCAGTTCAGATCTCCCCTCCCGTCTGCCCTCTACCTCCTTCCGCCCCTCTACACCTCCTCCTCCACTCCCTAGGCCCCCTTAGCACTCCCTACCTCTCTCTTTCCTTCTCCCCCGCCTCCTCATACCTTTTCACCCCCGTCCATTCACTTCCCCTCCCGTGACCCCTCGCCTTCCCTCCCGGACCATCGTCTTTGTCTTCCACGGTCTCCCTCTTCTCTCCAACGCTTGGCATTTTTTTTTCATCCCATTTCAATCTCGGCGATTTTAAAATGGGGAGGAGAGAAGAGAGTTAGACCCCAGACGTCTCGGGTCTGAACGTAAAAATATCACGTCTTTTGAAGTTTATTTCCACGAGAAATGTTGGCGCGAGACTAGGGCTTGGATGGATTTTATCGGGAAGCGTTATAATTAGGTGACTGGCTGAGTAGTCATATGTATATAATTGTTAATATATATATATATATACATATATAAGCTTGATGGAACAATATATAAAAAATAATATTTTACCACGGATAGCTAAAGAATTTGATTTACAGACAACTGATATCAGAAACGATGCATAGAACCATTTAACTACCTCCATTGCAATCGTTTTAATCTCAAGAGATATCTTTTTTAAGATATGTTATAAAATAATAGCTTAAATCAACTTATACCTAATGAGTCACTTAGCAAGATTAACCCATGGATATACGCATTTCATCCTCAAATAAAATATTTTCTCTCGTTACACTTGTCACTTATTTACGTCCCGGGTTTTCTCTTAACTAGTTTAAACCCGTCTCAACCTCCTCTTACAGACTAAAAATGCCATTCTGCAATACGGTTCAGGTTATTAAAACGAGATACGTATGGAGAACCAGACAGTTACTCGAAAATGTAGACATAATGATATTATCAAAATTAGTTCAAGCCTTGAATGAAAGATTATATAAATTATGAAACGCTCATATCTAAACTAACTGACATAAAACTCCCAGTTACATTGTGCGGCTCTCAAAACAGTTGTGTTTTCAGTGTTGATGACGTTTAACAAGAGAGTAAATCAAGCATCAAATTTATGATTAACAATTTTAAATGTTACAATGATGCTTCTCAGAGTTATGATTTCCGGAAAAGCTTTGGGAATAAAAAATCCCTGAGGAAATATTCTGAATGGTAACTGGTAAACATTTTCGTGGAGAAAGTTTTCCAAATGACACACGCTAAATAAATTAGCTTTGTTAACTTCCTAGATAATCAATACAATAATTTCAGAGTGTAAAAATCATCATTCCGCTTGACCGAGATTTGAACCCGGATCCCTCGATGTCTGGCCGAGTGCTTTAGCCATTTCAGCTATCTTGGGGTCCTTTTAAACTTTGGAATTTTTTTTCTTACCGCATGGCTCCGTTAAAAGTTACTGCTGCGGCATCTTCGATAGTTTTCTGGAATTTCCCTATATAATGTTTAAGCTTTTATGGGACCTATTTGGAAATAAAGTTTCGAGGTCAGGCATCAGTGAACTGCAGTTTTTAACCTAAAAGCTATTAGATCCTTACACGGACCTTCGACTAATGCTGTATCATCAAGCACCACAAAACGTTAAAAAGCCAACCTTATAATACTACTAATTTTTTCTATCACATATTCCCGTCGTATAAAAAAATACCCTTATGTTTCAATAGCCACCAAGGAAACTACCGTGGCAAAATTTAATTTCAATACTTTTTATCTGCCCGTTGAAAAAATATGTATGTATTTCATCTATTTCCATAGCATAATTAGATTGTGTATTATAGAGATAAATAATAATATTCAAATTACAATCAGATCTCTCGACTTAAAACCGATTTTTAAGTTAGTCGACGTCCACGAAGCCTAACCTCCACCTGAAATGATTTAAGGATATGGAGTCAGAATCCACGTAAAGATATAAAAACACATGCACAACACTTCTGCGCTCATTACAGTATTTCTATAGTAATTAGCAGTTATTTATCATTGTATTTCAACAATCATTTGAAACATATTAATAGGAGTGCTTTTAATATTCCCCAAGGAATTAATTCTCGTACACCTGGCATCCCCTTCACGTCTTCATCACATTCGTGAAAAGCTGATCCTCCCATTAAGACCTTTCAGTCAATACAAATCTGCGAGTTGATATTTCTCAAACATCAGCTGAAAGATCTGCCACACAATTACTTCCCATCTACAATTTAGGAGGCCTGTAAGTAGACCTCGGCAGCAACGTCGATTAACCTTCTTAACGGCGAGGAAGACCGCCCGAGCTTCCACATCTCCCTCCACCCATTTCATCTCGTCAGCTCCGCCCCCGTTCTTCACTGCACCCGTCCACACCCCCCACACCACCCTAACGCTTGCCCGCAATCCGCCTGATCAATCCCATTCATTCCTCATCCCCTCACCCCAACCAAACCCACCCACTCCGTACTTTCAACGCCGACAGGGAGCACACAGCCAGCTCCGAAAAAACCTCCCGCCCTCTTCTCATCTACCAGACTCTCTCACCTTAAGAGGATAACGGCCTCTCGCGACCCACTCTCTCCCTCCCGACTCCTCCGTCCCTCGGCCCACACCATCTTCAGCCTCCCCTTACGACCTCTCCTTCCCGCAAACCTGAGACATCGCCGTGGAGGGGCGGAGAACGCGGGGGTGGGTGGGTGGGGGGAGAGAGAGAGAAAGGAAGTGGGAAAGGTAGGACCACGTGGAGACACACACACACACTCGACGCGGAATTCCGATAGCACGTCCTAATGGAATAACCGGATTCGATTCTCGATACCGAAGAGGGAGAAGGACCCCTCACCCTCCTCCCGATGTGGAGATGAAGGGATGGGACGAGACGAGATCGAGGGAGTTTCTGAGAAAGAGAGAAGAAATAATGGAGGGGTTTTTTCGGCAGGAAGACGCGAGAAGTTGGGAAAACGCGGCACAATTAGAGTAGATCGAAGAAAAACGTATCATCTGTGCACAAATGAATACTTCTGCTCTCTGCTTAAATGACCGTCGTTTTTGAATTTTTATGCCACATAATTATCTTCTTCGAACTTCAATTTATGTTCCGAATGCGGCATTTACCTAAGCTTATAATTTTAAAATCGAAGGCAACAGTCTTGTGACATTTTTATAAAACTGCACCAAATTATATTTGTCATTAGCATTTACATTTCCGGGAATGCTTTGCAATTAAATTTCTCGAAAAATACCAACAAGACAACTCTTATGAAAATGCCCTATGCATTGGGTAGATCAGCACAGCGAGTCAATTAAGTTGGATCATTAGGGAACTTAAATTATTATATATATATATATATATATATATATATATATATATATATATATATATATATATATATATATATATATATTGTGCTAGAATAAATATGACTGCTTCAGAAAAAGTTCAATGCGGCAACTCTCCAAAATATGTCGTCCAATGAGTGAACTCTTTTCATCAATTTGACTGTTTCGAACTAAGGGAATTTGTTATACATTCATACTGATCAACACATCTTGCATTAATATTGTCAAGGCATATATAATATAAAATAAAACGTAACGTTACACGAATTAAAGATCCATTGATAAACAGGTGTCCCACGTTGCTGCAGGTTAGGCAAAGCATAAGAAGATAAGTAGAATGATAGCACAGAAATATTCTTAAATTGAATGAATGAAGAATTAGTAGGTAAATATTTTTTGACCCCTTTATTATTGAAGTATAATCGGCAGTAAATGCATTTTTTGATCTTATAATATCATAAAAATAAAAGATATTTAAGGTATAACTATCTGGAGGCATGAAAAAATAAATATGCACAACTTTAAAATACATAAAAAATGTAATCTTTCGCCACAGTCTGTCGAATAATATTCTTTCGTAAGGTGGTGGAAATAATGAGTTAAAAATTAGGATAGCAGATTAAAATTTTTGTATGAACCCAACTAGGTTTAATTATTTTAGTAAGTTAATTACTTACTAAATGATGCCGAAAGTATAGGTTAATTCATTCGGAAAAGAGTTAAACAGTAACAGTGGACTCTTTCATAGCTTCCCTTGTTAAAGATCACACACAGCATCCTCCTTTATTGTTTCATTAACTTTTACCCCTTCCCTCTCGCCCCTACCTCCGTCCATCTTATTCCGGCGAGTTGGCACAAAAAATAAGACGGAAAGACACAATCGGAAGAGGGAATGGGAGAGCAAAAAAAAAACAAGCTACACACTTCAGATCCTGGCGAGTTCGATACCGTGGCGCGGCGCGGGGATATTTTGGGAAGCAAGGGAAGGGAGGGTTAAGGGAGGAGGAAGAAGGGCCGCGGATGGGTGGAGAGGATAGCATGGTGGCGGGAAGAGAGGAGTGAGAGGTAGACGAAAAGACGAAAGGAGAGCTGCATTCACGCGCGAAATGGCCATCGCCGACGAAGCACCTAAAAAACCAATCCTGCCAGCTGCTGCATTCGCCTTTAGAACGAAATCTTCCACCTCTCTCTGGCAGACTGCGCCTTGCATTCGAAAAAACGCGTGGACTAAGATAAACCACGGTCATGTGCTGATTATCAAAACTCGAGTTACCCAGATATCCAAACTATCAATCCAAGAGTAACCATGTGGGAAATCTTCACTGAAATTTGTGCTAAATCTTTGGACATGAAGGGTTGCACACTTATTTTGATTACTCCTAAACTATAGCATTTTTATAGATGAAATTAATTCGTTTCTCTTCCGTAAAACTAAACGAGATTGGTTAAGCCATATGTCAATAAATGTGCCCATTTAAATAGCCACAGAAAGTCATCAGATTCTGATGACGACGGCCGTGCCGCCGAAATGTAAATATCTACTGTAAGTGTCCTTCTTTTATGTTTCTGTGTGTATAATATTTATTATCTTAGTGATTGCGTGTTTGTGCGTCGCCGAAGAGCGTCATTTTCAAGATTATATATATATATATATATATATATATACATACACACACACCCTTATTCGAAAAATAGAAGGATCCTATGTAATACATATTATATTGCATACTCTAACTACATTTTGCTCCAAGAATGAAGGGAAAATTACATTTAGGACCTATAAAAATGGGGTGTACAAGAGCAGGAATTTTGAGGGATTTGCCCTGGGGAAAAATACTAACAGAAATACAACACACTTGCTTTACGTCTCAATGATATCACTGATTTCAGCATATGTATTTTTATCAATGAGATAACACGGACATAAATTACAGAAACAATGCACTTGTTCCCTGCAAAAATTTCTGTGACATGGTATTTTGATTTCATGAATTTCTATTTCGCTTATATACAACGAAAAATCCTAACATATACATGAACGGTAATCACTGAAAACAATTTCGTCGTGATACCTACATTTTTCAAATTGGCGGAAAATTTTGATCGTATATAAGACATCACAGCTGTGAAAAGGAAGCATTCGACACTTGTATACATTGCATAAGAAAGTGACCTTCACACTAACATAATACCACCGATATATCTCCATTTACATAATAACAATTATACTGCACCCATTAGAAATTATGTTTTTTCTCAATACCGACTGTTTATTCCAATCGTTTGGCGAAGTTGAGTCTTTCGATATTATGGCAAGTGAGAATGTCAGCAAAAAGTAAAAGAGCCCATAAAGAAGAAGAAAGAGAAATACTGTTCATCTGATTCGGCTGTAAATTATATTTGGAGAAAGACTCCTCCAGGAATTATAGGTAGGGTAGCCTTGAAACCAAAGTAAATTTATAGCACAAATGAATATCCAAAATGGTGGTTTCTTTCTTTCAGAAACCTGACCAGAGTCGTCTGGTTACATAGTAGAACGCCTGCGAAACAAAGTAAAATTAGGGACGAATCCTTGAACACTTACATAACCGTTGTGAAGTATAACCTGTTAAACGATAAATATGATAATCATTAAAATATCTATTGGGGTGCTTTTGGATAAGCTAGACTGGGAATATTAAACTCATAGATTTTAAAGCGCTGCATAGGTAGCGTGTTATGAGCAGAAAAAAATATTATAATCCAGAATTAACCTTAAATGTCAAAACAAGTACGTAGATTATTTATTAATCTATTGGAATAATTAAAGGGCCTCTTAAAACGTCAATATCTAGGGACGGCAGCGATGCTTTCCCGGCAAAATTCGAAATGAAACGTTTATGCCAATTACAAGATTGAATTTTGGCTAAGGGAAAATGAATTTAAAGATCAACAAACAATTTTACGAACAAGTCTCCCACTAGTAAATTCTTTTAAAACCATATTCAACCTACAGCCACATATCGTATAGTCTAGAGTTGACCAATTATATCAACAGAAATTGGAAATTCAAGGCATAAACTGGCGACATGGTAACAGTACGGGTGGAGGGACCTTAAAGCAAAGGACACGTGGAGAACGAGGAGAGGGGAGGCAGAAGTCAAGACGGGGTGGTGAGACGAGAAAGAGATAGAGAAGGGAGCTAGGGGGGTGAAGACAATAAGAGGATATCGCTTGCAATTCCCTCTCACGATATCCGGACTGCTGTAGCGGTATCCATTCCAGCCAGCTTCCCGAAGGATTCCTGTTGCCTTACTCCCCGGCCTACTCCCTCCCCTTCAATTCCTCTTTCTCGGGAATGAGAAAGTGGATATTCGAGCAGAGGAGATGAGGGAGGGATGAAGGCAGACTCGAGGAACGGGAGAAGAGGGAAAGAGAGAGGAAGAAAAGGGAGGAAAGGAACCAACGGATAGAGAGATTGATGAGGAATTATATGGAATCCTTCTTAATGCGCGAAGGATAAAAGGAGGGCCGACCTGGAAGAATTTGAGAGAGACAAAAAGAGAAGAATGTAAGGAAGGGAGAAGGGTGGTGAAGTGATGGGGAGAGAGAGAGAAAGCAGAACTCTAAGGGTAGAGGGAGCTGGGGAAAAAGCGAGACCGGGTGCAAAGGGAGAAATCGGTACGCGGCTGTATAGCAGGGAGAGGAAGGGCTGGAGAGGGTAAAATGGATTGGCAACAGCTCTGCGGAGGGAGGGACTCATCCGGAAGAGGTAAATGTGGGTATGCTCCTGTGGCAGGGGGAAAGGGGCAGTGAGGCGGGCGTGAGAGTGGGGAAATGGGGTGAAACACTGGGGACTTGGGAGGGAGAGATCACGCTCCGAGTGCATCTTGGGTAGGGACGAGATTTGGGAAGCAGTGGAAGGGTAAAAGAAACGCCCGAAAAAGGAGATGGAGCGGAGAGAAAAAGAGTGAGGAGTCGGGATGGAGAAGACATACAAAGGAGTGGGTAGCCTACGGAAGAAAAGTCACATCTCAGCGATATGACACGCGGGAGTGTGTAATTTTCTAATGGAAGTGGGTCGAGGTAGGGCAATAAGGGGGCTTTCCTAAATGTCACTATGCCATTTTTAAAGGTAAGAATGTCATCTTGTCGCAAGTTACAGGTCGTTTCATGTTCCTATCTTTTATCTAGCACATTTCCCCACGATTCCGTGCCAAGCCCTTTGTCGGAATAAAATAGAAATAAAAACCGAGAAATAATATTTAATTATAGCAACGATTAATGGAGCTGAAGCGAAGCAGATAACGAATTTGTGTCTTTGTGAAATAACTCTCCCCGTGAAATTTCGACTGTAATTAAATTAAAAATTGAGATACGCTTTAACTTTTCTTCGCCTTCTCTGCAGGTGCTCTATGCTCTTAATCAGTTTCTTTGTCATAATATCTTGAATCCAAATAATTGTCTTTATAAACAACGTAGGTAATGAGATCTAATGACAACCATCATAAAGTGCACCATAAGGTGCTATTGTGTCTATTACGACACTCGAATTTCGGTAACAGTTTCACGAGTAAGTAAAGCACAGGCGAGTAAGTAAGCACAGTAAAACGAGGCTTTCTGTGTGTTTTTTGAAAACTCACGTTCATGAGAAGACGAGTTTATGCACGAGTTACTGCACTATTCGAATTAAAATTATTCTTACGGAGACAACCTACACAGCGATCACAATCACGGGCAAAATCAAAATTAAATGAATGGGTTAAATAGCCTGGGAAGGTTTTCCAACGATTTTTTCCTCAATGAACAATCGCAGCTATCATGGTGAAAAATCACCACGGTCATTATCACAAAGAGATCAAAAATATGTGCAATTCCAAAAATGAAATGTTTCTTACGACGTAGGGTTCGTTTATTTTAGCGAAACTTAGGTCCCAATAAATATTTAATTTATGAAATGGCTCATCTTTTGGTGATCTGTCAGTGATGTTTCGTTTTTACACTATATTTCCTCAATCTTCAGATGCTGTTCGGTTCCCTACACTTACCTTGAGTAATGTAACACTTGATTCCTGTCCAAGGTGAAAGTATCCGTGAATTCTGGGCCAACTAGAGACTAAGGTCCCCAGTAGATAGCACAGATTGATGAAAAAAATATTGCGAGTGTTTAGATCATCATTCATTTACTACCGGGGTCCAATTATAAATGGGACACATTATTTATTATTGTTTAATCCTACCACCTTGGCACGAATACGCTTATCCCAGGGAAATATTTCTGGAAAGACAAAAGTTGGGTGACGCAATACTTAGTAGGGATCAGGAATATTTATAGTGTTCAGCGAAGCGCAGCAATAAAATATCCGAATTTGTTTTGGAATATGAGTAATATTCCGAGAAGTGAATTTCTGTATTGGAACTAGCTGGAAAGAACTTAATATAAATACGAGAAATACTCCCTCCATCGTATATTCAGAGAGGATACCTAAAATGTACACTAAATCTGTTGTAGATATGCGTCATTTTTTACTTCATTTAAACTTAAGTAATAATGTGGTTAACTTAAGATTTATTCATTAAATTGGATGGAAGAGGAGGTACAGTTCCTAATTCCAATTCCATTCGGGTGAACATTGATTCACTGATTAAAACGGTAAAGGTAAAACAGGGGACGATTAAATAGTGTACGGTAAGAGTCCGAAAAAGAAGTCACAAAAGTCAAAAGCATTTTTGGTCGAAATACATTATCTTCAAATGACAAAGACAAAAGATTATGGGTTCAGTGAAGTGGAATCTCTCTAACAGCACAATTGATTAACCTTGAGGAGGAAGGGAAAAAAACAATTATTACAGTTCCACTTTATAAACTTTTATTAACACAATCTAGGTTACGAAATAACGAATCTGAAGATGAAATACGGTGTCGAAATCTAGGACGCGTAAAAAATTAAGACGCGTAAGTCAAAGGGTTTTCTTCATTACGCCTGAATGAGAAGAAATTACTCATGGGAAAGCGAGATATCGCGAACTGTGAGGTATTAAACGTACATATGTCAGCCATTTGTCTGAAGCATATATTTTGTGTAATAGTCGATAATAAATTCTCAGCATTTTAGAATTAATTTTTTATTACTACGGATAAAAAACTGGCTCGTTTTTAGGGGCGAGTTTATTGCTTCACATTCAAAAAGTAAAACTGGCTCGTTTTGAGTGGCGAACTCCGTAGTTCTAACAATACAAATTATATCATACGAGTATTTAAAAAAAATTCTGCCACGAACATGTACTCGACCTATTTGAAACAGAGCACACAGAAGACCACTTTATGTTTACCATCTCACGACGAGAACAAATGATTCAGTCGACATCTGCTTCACTTTTTAAGAACTTCATCAAAAGTTGGAGACCTCAGTTGGAACCCTGATGACATGGAATAATTGCTCATTCCTGTCTGTTGACATGAGTGTATACAAATTGTGAAGAGATGAGAAAACGTACCAATTAAAGAAAGCCATGGGATGATGCGATTATACTTTAAGGCCATACAGAGAACATAAAGAAAACTTTCTTCATGTTATAGCAAACGCTTGACATTTGATTTAATCGTTCGCTTCACAACTCTGATAACACAAAAACATGAAATGTGGCATCTTCTGGGTAGCTTTCGCGTTAATTACCAATATTCCGTCAAATCTTACGAAATACTTAGCAACCTTTCGTCAAATATGTCAAAATTGACATTATTGCACTTTACTTAATTGACCTACTTTAACCAAATAATTTACTCTAATAAATGCCAATTATGTGCTGTTATAAAATTTAAACAATGGATAATTTACCATAGACGAGCAGGTAACTTAAAGCAGGTAACGTAAAGTAACTTATATTGACGTAGCTTATAACGTCTAACTTAGCTTATTTAATATTCCTGTTACAGTTTTTTTATCAACTTGAACGTTGTCAAGGAACAAAAACTCCACGGAGAGATAAAAATAAAAAAAACCGCGCCGAACATTATTACTCACTGAAACCGCTTTATTAAACAGTCCAATATCGAAGAGCGGATTATTGCCCCGATATTTCTTCAATGATGTTATCTCTTGTTATCTATTAACAAACAACAATAATCCTGCAGAGTATATCACAGTATTTGTGTACCTACGTCTTTAAGAAATATTAGTACTAGGTAGCAAGATAAAGTGCTCCTAACTACAGAGAGGATAATTTTACTGCGAGGTAATTAATTATGATAATGCCAGAATGACATATCCCGGCATTCGATCGAATACGTTACAGAAAAAGTAATTTTTACTATTCCGACTTCTAGTGAGTAAAATAGACTTTTCCTTCAAATTCTTTCGTCAGTTAGGTAGGTCATCATGCTATAAGCCTCTCTCAAGACCTTAACTCGAATTAATCCCTCTAGAATGGGGGTGGGAGTTATTGCGGCCCTCCAGCAACGTTTGGCAACTGGACACTTAAAACCGAAAGTGGATTCCAAAGCGTCGGGAACCAGGAATAGCGTCATGCCTCGCGATATTGGTCAAGTTTCTCCAGGGAGCAGGACGGAAAGGCGGAAGTATCGGGAAGAGGGGCACGGCTGGTGAGGGAGTATGTGTCGCAGGGGTGGGAAGGGTGAGAGAATGGGCAACCGCTGAATGAATGCAGCAGACTTGCGTGGCTCGGGGGTGGGAAGGGAAGGGGAGGAAGAAAGAGAGACAAAGAACGGCGCTGGTTCAAGAACTGAGGCGTGGCGCCGAGAGGGGAAGAAGAGGGTGGTGTGAGCGGGTCGTGTGTTTGGTGGAGGGACATGCACGTGGAAGGCTTAGTGAAGAGAGAGAGGGAGCCGCGCGTAAAGAGAGAGGTCAGAGAATGAAGTGGGGATGAAAGAGCATTCGAGGGGTTAAAGGGAGAGCGGGAGGGGGGAGAGCTGGCCGACGAGGGTTCCCGCGTGCTGGATTGGTGGATGTTTAGATGCGGGGGTGGCGGAGGAGTCCGTTGCCTTGGAACAATAATGGGTACGAAAGCCGAGGGAGGAAAAGTGTGCTCGGAGGGAGAAAAGAGGAAGAAATAAAGAAACCAGGGGCGAGAGGAAGAATGGCGCGAGGGGCTGGGTTGTTTGGGAGTGAACACGAGGGGGTAGGAGACGGCGTGAGTGAAATGGTCTCCGGCAATGGGGTTGCTGCCGTAACTGTTAGGGGTGAATGGGATGGTGTGTGGACGAGACGAGGGGTTTACTTTTGCGGGGGGAAGGAGAAATAATTATAAATAATTGCGGGGGGCGAGGGGGTTGATGGTGGAAAAGGGCAGGGCATTCCGGCCTTTTACGAGAGGAAGGAAGCGAATCGGAAATGAGAGAGAAAAAGAAAGGGGGCGGGGTTGTACGGGGGACGAGGGGAAAGGAGATGGGGGGGAGAGGAAGAGAGACAGGACGGCGATGCGAGGGAAAGAAAAGACTAAAAGATTCCCCGTTGTGTAAACAAATACGGGGTAAATGGGAGGTCGCGGGAGGGGGGAGGGCAGGAGGGAAGAAGCAGGAAGAAAATCCTCACTAATTAGAGTACAAGGTATCCGATGTCATGGACGGACGAGAGGGAAGAAGGGGACGGGGGTAGGGGAACGTGACAAAAATTACGGGGGAATGAGGACGCCGTGTAATGAGAGCGCTGGCTGCTACATCAAGAAAAAAATCACACTCCCACCCCACCACTCCCCTCGAAGAGGGGGAAATCACACGCCACGGGCAACCACTCCCCTCGCTGGTCCATCCACTTGTTAGATAATGACGACGGAATAAAGAAGGCAATCGCTGGTCGATGGGGCTAGAAACGGGAAGGTTGGGTGTGTGTAAGGGCGGAATACCTACTAACATAACGGGGGTCTCTTGCTTTGAGGGGAGAGATTCAACGACTTGTGGTTATTGAACCCGCGCTACTTCCCTCCAATGGTGGTTGCATACACTCACGGCGACGCCGCGCGGAGCACTACTTTGTGAATGACAAGAGACCACATACTTCTATTCCCCATTTCATCCTTTCTCCACCTACGAGTGCTACGACAGCAGAAATGCCGGCGAAGATTTGCCTCTCAGGCGCCGGGAAAAACTGAACACCTACAGAAAAAAATTACAAGCGACCCAGTCTATTCATATCCTTCATTGTTCTTCACAATCATGCACGCGTAACACTCAGGCGACGCCTTGCTTAATTGGATGATAGTGAGCTCTAAAGGAGGGATAACTAAGATTCCCAGGGAAATGGACCTAGAAGTCCCGGGCGGAGTGTCGTAACTTTTCTGTAAAATTGTTTCGCATATGATTGGTTGTTTTACAAAACGATTTCAGCCTAATAATGGATAGCGACAGTTCTGGAATTACAAGTCCTAAGCTTCTAATTGGTTGAAAAAAAAATGATTTTCGCAGTTTCAATTTTCTAAAGAGACATTTCACAATGGAAACATCAATATATAATACTGACGTTAGTAGAATGGTCAATTAGATACAGTTAAAATATAGTAACTTTTGACGTAGAAATAAGTTTTAACATTAAAGACTTCATGCTCATTTTTATGGCACTAAACAAGAAATTAAGCATTTCATACCTAACAGCATGTTAACATAAACTATAGCTTACATTCCAAGACCTCCTATTACAGTAACTCTAATAGTGCTCCTATTGTGAAAGAAAAAAATATCCAGCGTGATGTAATGTTTAACTCCCTCTTCAATGCTTCAATTGGAAAATCAAACTTGAAATTTGATTTCGAAATATCAGGACTCAAAAATGTACTCAATTCTTCTGTTAGCAATGAAATCCAGATTCTCCTATCTACTTATGATGTAATTAACATGTTCTACAACTATAGACTGTAAACATAAATTCCATAATAACATTTCATACCGAAGAAGGAGTAACTGAATAAGTCGTTCGGGTCCACCAAGGGCGTGTGCTGCGGCCTTTGGCCTACGGGTTCAATGAAGAAAATACTTGGGGAAAGAACTTCATCAAGCGAACATGCTCGCGATGAGGGGCAAAAAGGGAGCATCTTTGAGACATGGCGTGGGTACTGAAAGCATTGTGCGACTAAAGGGAGAATCTTTAGCGTTCCATAAATTCCTTACCCAGGAGTAATTACTTGCAATGGGGGAAAGAAGCCTGAATGCCGAAAATTGCAAGCGCTCCCTCGTTTCCTCCGCTCTTCCCTTTATTACATCTCCTGTTTCCATTCAAACCTCGTATAAACGAGAAGTTATTCGCTTCCTCAACGACTTTTTTTTCGTAATGCACTCATACAGGAAAGCACGATGACGGTCCGCATTTCTCACAATACATTTCAAAGAAAGCTTTCTTTATTGTTCTAAAGACCGACGCGCTAATGCTCGGGAGTCATTCTATAAATGCGTAGTTCATCCTGATTCTTAAGGTGTCGGCTGTGCACGAGCCTGAAAGGTTTCACCAGATACAAAATCTCAGTTACCACGTTTGCTCATTCTTAGAAAAGTATTTTATTCACAGTTAAAACATTTCATAATGAAGTGTTTCGAAGTTTACAAGGAAAAGTAATAATTCGCTTTACTTTGAGTGTAGTTCAATTGCGTATGGCGGTTTCCAATATTTGAAGTGCAGATGAATCATTGGAGCATAAGAAAGATAGTAAGTTATCACACCGAAAGGACGGTGACTACACGTGGAAAAAATAATTGTTTATAACCGTCGTAATGATTTCCACGTTTCTTCAATAGAATTTACGAGGAAAATAGTTCTTTACGGAGAATGGGTCTCATATTGTACAAAAAAGGGGGTTAGGGATGCTCTCTTACGTTGATGTCTATCCTCAGCCAGTGTTAATACAGCTTGTATTGCTGTTGAATAGATACAGGTATATCAGTTCTACATTCAACTGCTGAAAATCCACTTACATTAGCACTCACAAAAATATGAAGCCACGAATCTCGAAGAAAAATCAAAATCCCACGTAAGCGACATTTGATTTAGTGAAAGAGAACCAAATTCGACACGATGAAATGCATTCCAGCGAACACTACGTCAATTCTAAAACGTTTACAGAGCAAGGCGCTCTCAAACTAATTCCATTCAGTCCATTTAAGTGCTGCAAGGGAGAACTCCCCCAACAACCCCCACACACCACTGCATCCCATGAGTCGCTCTAATGCCATCTGCAAAACACCCGCCCTCGAAATCCGAGTGCAGGCTCCTCAAGCCGCTCGAGACTAGGGCATAACACCTAGAGAAATCTCCTCGCCAAAAAGGTTTCGCGTGTTCCAGCGTGGGTGAAGTTGCCGTATCGGGCGCCCCGGGTGAGGCGAAGGACACTGAGGCGACCGGAAAATCCCGTGGAGAAGGAGGAGCGAGAGAGGATGGGCAAGAAAAAATGAGAATGCTCCCTCAAGTTTTGAGTCGAGCCCGGAGGGGAGTTGAGGAGAGAAAGAAACCCTGTATGTGTGTGTATATCTCTGTTCTCTTTCCTATCTATCTCTCTATAAGGTCCCCGAATCGCGGCGGAGCTCTCCTTTTCCGGACCCAGAGGAGGAGGGCGGCCGGCCTAAACACTCTCCCTCCGCCCCCAATCCCAGCCAGAACTTCCCCGCAAAAGAAAAGGACGTAACTTTGGCGTGCCGAGATAGCGAGAGAGAGAAGGATAGAGTCTGGGCCCTTTATCACACATGAGAGTCACTCGCCCTCGTGTGCACTCTATACTCGACGCCCTCTTCCCGATGTCCTCGAGCTCCGTATTATATCATCCAGGGGGACAACCTAAGGGTAGGAGAGATGTGAGAGAGAGGGGGGTAAGAAATACGTAGAATGCGAGTGAGCTGATGGGATTGGAACCGAGGGATTTGTGTGAAAAATGAGAGAGGAAGATCTACTAGATCCGAAAGATTGCCACTTCTAAGTGAGTGCTAGAATGGGTACTAACGCAATTGAATTGTTCGCTCTGCATTCCACGACCGAGGCGTGGGGAAATACAGCAAACGTGAAAGGGGGAGTGAACAAGGCGTGGTACCGAGGAGGCTCACACAGCTGATATGTCATGTAATTACAACGACAAATAAATAAGACAATAATCTGAATTATTTAACATATTCTTGGAATTTTCACCGTCGAGTCGAGGGATATCAGCGAATAAGACACTGATTAAACTGAGGGCCGAAGCAAAAGACGTCAACTCTCCGAGTAAAAGGATGTGCCTAAACTTACGTTTTTCTTTTATCATTTGTCTCTCTCCTTGCTGTACCGCTCAAATGTTATGGCAATCATACCAATCTTTTCCGGGGAATATGGCTATTTAGGCTGTGAGCCCACCAATGAAAATTAACGCGATTTTTCTGACCCGATATTCAACTCTAGAGAGACTCGTTTAGGTAGCGACCAAATTTGCAATCAGGATAACACGTGAGCATACCAGGACAACAGCATGGTGGACATAAGTATACATCTTTACTTTGAGGATGAACACAACAGGAAAAGAATTTCAGGATTTACGTAAACAATATTGGAGAAAAATGAAATTTATCACTTCACACTAATTTTACACATAAATAATAAATAAAATGTAATAATTAAGAAATCATTAAAAGTTACAATAAAATTTTCACTAGACAAAATACTTAGTTTAAATAAAAGTTCACTAGTCTCTATAATTATGTAGCGGAATGGTTGAGTGCTTGAAAAGAATGTTTTTGAATGATTGACTGATTTCTGAAACTTTTTCTTAAAATCATTTCAGAGGAAAACACATGCGTGAAATGAATATTTCAATAAAAAATCGACAGTAATGGATAATTGTGGAGGAAAATGTGCATTTCTGAAAGATTTGCTAAAACCTCAAATGATGTCAATTGAATTAACTACTTTTATTGCTTTAATGACGCCAATAGAAGCGGACTAAGTTCTAAATATTTCAAGCGGTGATTTTGCACGGTTAAAATCGCGCAGAGAAAACCATAACGTCAAGGTCCTGCACATAATCCATTTCTGCTGCGGAACTCGAACATGATAAAATGCGAGTTAGCCGACGAGCCCACTGGACTGACGGGATCGAGGTATCTACTATAATAGGCTAGCTAATTCCACATATTAAGGTATATCACTCAAATACTCTCATTAGCCAATATTAATTAATGCGAAAAAGAGCAAGGAAAAAAAGGTTGCACTCGGGAGTAAGATTGACAAACAGAAAATATAACGATAAGGAACATGATGAATTTGCGGGCAAACATTGAAAATAGAGATTTTTTTTTTCAATAAAACTATAAGTAAACGGAAACACTAAAAGTTCAGGAATATACCATAGAGATTAATTAAAATATTCACATAAGTTTATGTTGTACAAAATTTAATAAAACCAAACTAATTTGGACTACTAGTTTTACTGTGATAAAAAATATAAATACGCACTAAAGGGAAAATCACAGCAGAGGCGCAGTAGCACAGGTAATTCAATATAGAGATGCGAGCAACGGTAAAACCATTTACGGGCTCAAGATAAAAAGAATTTGGAATAGGCATTAAAGAGAGATTTTTCTAAAAACGCAATCACGAATGCCATGATTATAATTGATGCCATCCCTTATCATATTTTGTTCAAAATGCTTACTGGAAATTAAGACCCTTAAAAACCTTTAAATTTATTTCGCTTGTTTTATGCAATTTTACAATTTGATCCTCCCCGACCTTTGAGTATTTGATGCAGCTTCAGTTTTTTAGTTCCTTGTATAGTCTCATTGACCAAATTCATATCGGTAAAATAAAATATCTTAAGCCCCGAATCCGAAACATTTAGTAGTCGTCATTTACAGAGAAAACTATGTGAATAAGCAAAAAGTGAAAAACAGTCACTATCGGGAGATTCTGTGATAAATTGGACGGTAAATATAGAAATATTGAGAAGATTGAGAAGAGGTGGAGTGAAAAACGACTAAGAGATGTTCGACTTCGGTCCCTCCGACAATCGAAGATGGAAGAGAGACAGTTCGAGAAACTAAAACGGAAAACGGGGGCTGGAGGACCATGGAGGAGGAGGAGGAAGCTTACCAACGACATAGCCTATTTAATCCAGCGGCCGTTCTCAATCACATTTGTGCTCGCTTTAACCGGAATGCCATCTGATCAAGAACGACGAATGAGAAAGGTGGCCTCGTACAAATGTAATGCATAAAAATAAATCTGACGCAAAGTGTTTTTTACGAGCCAGAAATGGGATGAAACATTACAGAAGCGCACGGACGGAATGACGTAGGACTGGCAACCAAGTGTGCGTAGGGGAATAGAGGAGGGTCAGTGGCATTGGATGCCATGCGAGGGCTTTCCCTGGAGTAAAGGGAAGTAGGGGGGGAGACCGCTCGGAGCAAGGCTGAGGTGTGTACTGTGAGAAGGATAGGGGTTCACCCTTGTGAGAAGGGAAACAACTTTTAAGACGCCGCTTCCCTTTCTCGCCCTCTCCCCAGAGGAAGCCCGGGGAGGAGAGCAGGCCAACGCCGACGCGCTGCTCCAGGCCGAGAACCACCACCACCAACCACCCCGCAGTGCAAACTACCTCGGAAATACCCAGCCGACCACCCTGGGAAAACAACATCCTGGGGGTGGGTCCCCCTTGGGTCCGCCTAGGCACTACCCCCTCCCATCAGCCCACACCAACCAGCCCTACAGCAGCACACATTTTCGCCCCTTTTGGATTTCAAACCACGAACCCTCCCTCGGAAAGTGGACGGAGCCCTTGGAGCGCCTTAGTTTCTGGATGGTGAGAGGGGAGGGGACTTTGGTTGCTCCGAAACCAATTACGATGAAGTAATGAGGGACCAAAACAGAATGACGACTTAAGCTGTTCGACCACCGACTGGAGGACCCACGAGAAGAGGACGTGCCACCATTTTTTAAATTCCTCCATTATTACGCAGTGATGGCATAGGAAGAGACAGCATTTCGGGCAAAAAAGATTAGTGGCCGACGTTGCCATGGCAATATAACAGTTGGGGTCGTTTGTTTTTTGCACAGGGGTCAAAATTTTCCTCCCAGTATTTTACCGGCTATTTCTCCCTCTCGCAAGTGGGGAACAAAAGGAGGAAATATCCGGGAGCCAATTTTAATGCTAAAATGTTTCTTTGTGAAAGCGATGATACTCGAACCGAACTTATGTTACATAATACGATCGATATGCTGACTGGATGACGGAAAAAAAGAATTCTACATTTTATCATGAAATTTTTAACGGGGAGACAAACTCCAGTTTCACGACCATTCACGATCGTACCTTTTCCAATTATTAATGTAACTAGGTATGTTTCTACATCCACATCTACTCAATACCCCGCAAGCCGCCGCAAGGGCGTGTGGCGGGGGGTGTTAGGGCACCACCCGTAAATTAGGAAAAAAAAACAAAGTTCAAAACATCAAAGAAGGTGTCCCATTTATTAAGGCTCAGTTTTCTTGCTAAATATAATTTATGCGAAGAGAATTCCCGGAAACAAAAAAGATACAGACGATGACAGATACACGGATTCCATTTTTGAAGTACATAAGTGAAGTGCTCACAGTGCCATTCGTTATACTGAATGGAAAGATTTAAGAAAGGATTACTGAACACTCGAAGGGGTGTTTGATGCTTAAGTATCCTACTTCTTACGATGTCATTGTTTAAATTCTCATTATTTAAAGAAATAATACATATAGACCAACAAAACGAACTATATAAATGCCTGAAGAAAATGGGATTAATTTAGCAGACAATAAACAATCCGAAACCGTGGCGTATTCAATCCTAAATACTATGGCTTAGAAATATTACAGTATAGTGCAGTGTAAACAACTCTATGAAGTGACTATTCAATATCATATGTCATTAAAAACCTGCGTATATTGATATCTTCTGATACGAAATCGAGGTGGTACGATAGGCATTCAAGATGTTTCTTGAGCTATTATTAAGGCCAATAAAGGTTTTCTTGAACCAAAAATAGCTAAAAATGGCGCTTTAGTCAATATTTTCCCTTTTATTTGTCCCTAAAAGATATCTCTTTTCGGCCATTCTAAAATTTCATTCGAACTTCGACAGTCGCCACAAGCACCATGCTTCAATTGTCTCTACCCTTATCAGGCCTACTTTTGTAACTCTCCACATCTGAGCCGTGAATTACCACACTCCAAATGACAGGTATTACATATTTCTTCATTGATTGTAAACTTATTCCTCGGAAAATAGAAGTTCCTTCATCGTCGTCACCGCATTCTCAGCTGGAGCTATCCTGCTTTGATGCCAATGGGGTTTCTTTAATAGGTGATCAATTGCACTTGTTCTGGGATTTTTCCCTTAGTGGAATACTCTCCTTCAGTTTTACTCTTCATCATTCTGTGATATTAATTTTTACCGGTTGATTTTCATGTTTTATCCCTGAAGTACTTGATCTATTGGGATCAAAGAGGTTAAGAGGTCTTCTTGACTCTTTACTTAAACTGCGATGCTACCGAGGAAACGAAGAAATGTTAATTTCTCTCCCATTGGTCTTAACCCTTTGATGTCCATTCTTTGCGCTTCCTTTAGGTCTTCAAAAGGAGCCAAAATTATTCAATATAATGCACATAGCGCACGGTAGCATTACTAGGCAAGGAAAGAATATTTGTTTAAGTAATAAACACTTTTAATATTAACAGCTCTTCAGTATTTATGCGTTGAGTGCAGCACCAAACACAGACTGAAAATCAACGGAAAATAATTAGGGAATGAAAATATATAATATTAGATTGGAATGCAAAAGGAACTCCGGATAACACAAAGTTTGGGAGTTTGGTTCCTGCCTCGGTCATATATAATGAGGTAAAAGTCAACTTTGAAACAAAATATGGAGTTTTATCGTGAAAATGTAGAATGCATGCTAACGCGGAGTAAGGGAAAACACTTTTAGTAGGGAATATTACCAGTTCGGAGTGTATTTCTCCGTGAAATAATTGCTGAAATAATGAGCCTGAAGGAGCGAAAATTATTCGGATATGAATGATACATTTAAACGCAATTCTTATCGTTCCGTTCCGATTATACGGTGACATGACCGAAGCTGCGGGCGACCCTTAAAAGCCCAATTTATTTTAATACTTTGAATTCCTAAAATTTCCACGGCGGTAGAAGATCGAACGATGAAGATAAAAGGGGAGTGTTTTTTTTCCCCAATGACTTCATTTTAATTAAATTATGCACGGCAGAAGGGGGTGGAGAATACTCTTGAATATTCCAAAGAATAGGACAGCAGAAAGGACGGCGACGGGAAATAAAAATTTCATGATCGTCACACACGACCCTGCCGTCGGTTACCGTTCCGCACCAGACTCACCCGATTACACCGTATCCCCCGTTGTCACAGCAACGCTAGCTGCACTCTCGAGAAGACTCGAACGGCGCGGTTGCAATCGTCAGTCCATTGTTAAAACGGTAAGCGACGGAGAGCGGACCCCCCCTCTCTCTGCTTTAATTTTACACGGATGCAGCAGGGGAGTGAAGAAAAAAAATCGTGAATTCTAAACGGTCGCATCTCTTCCCTCACAAAAGCTTCCTTTAATTCGTCCCCCACTCATTCAAGTTAACTTTTTCGTGAGCAAAGGAGAGATCGTCGTAAATACGAAACAAACACAATCACATACACACACGCGAGGAAGTTCCTACTAACACTCCCTCACCGCCCTTCCATACCACGCCACTTGCCTCACCCAGTCCTTCGTTCCTCATACCACCTTGAAAAGTCAAGCGAAACTCTCTCCTCACCCAGCCCCTTGCGCAAAGTCGCGAGGCAAAGCCACTTAGTCCTCCACTAATGGCACACCGTGCACTTCTTCATCCGCCTACCTCCCTCGGATCCCGATGGGTTTGTCACAGGCCTCCTTCGCAGCAGCGAGGAAGGAGGGGAAATTTCCGTGGAGCTACTCACGCCTAATAACCCATTCCACGCACCGGCTCGTCTCGACGAGCGGACCCATACGACCCCCTCCTCCCCCCACAGCCCTTGTGTCGCGAGAGCCGACGACGCCCCGCTTCCGTCCCTTGCTTCTCACCCCCGTCATCACCTCTCCCTCCTCCCCGCTGACACCCTTTCCCCATAGACCTCATCGACGCCTCGCTATCGGCCGAACGCCCAACACTCACACTCACTCTCCCGTCGAGTTCAGGGTTCAGGGGTGGTTGACAAACACTTGTCCTCCACGAGAGACGAGGTAAACGATATGTGCACGCGACGAGAGCAATCCGCTCACGAAATAGGGTGAGGAGGGGGGAGGGGTGAGCCACGCAATTTTATAATGCAGATACCCTTGTCGCCATGGGACGCCACGGATATGGATAACGCTTTTAGAGCAAGTAGTTCTTTTTAATAAAAATATGTGTGCTAAATAAAGGGTTTAGATCCGCAAGGGTATTTACATATCAGCGAAAAACACATTTTTCGTCTGCTATACAAAAATATTAGAAACGGAGATTCATTAAAACAATTATAATAATATTTCACTTTTCTTCACTTTCAAAACAGTTTAGAGCAAAACTGGTGAAAATATTACAGAAAAATTGTACTTTTAGTAGATTGAGACAGCAACTGAACGCCACTTGACACAATCGTATGTATTATACAGTCTTAATTTTTTTCACAACGACTTTATTTCAGTGGTGCTTTTAAAATTCGTGCATGACGGGCCAATTTTAACGCTCAAATATAGTATGAAAAGAAATTCGCCGCTAAAATTAAATCTGAAATATTAAAAAAAGAACGCTTGCCTCCATCAGTAAAAATGTCCCCAGGAAAATACACTGAACGAAGTACGTGACCTCGTTCTGTGAAATTAGAAGATTCTCCAGCCAGAAAATTAAGCCCCAGAAATGAAGTAAACCAGTAAGCAGCCGCCGTGAATAACCAAATGAGATTCATGGAAGGGTCGCGTCCATGATCATGACATAGATAATTAATTCTTCCCCTAAATTTTTATTTTGCCATTGACCTTCAAAGTATGTATTTAAGTATAAGTAATTAGAGGAAGGAAAATGCGAAAAGGAAATTATAGAAGCCCAATGTCGGATCGATCAAATTCGAAACGGGAGGGTATGAGGTATGTTCAGTTTTATGTTCCATCTTACGGACTGTATATTGAACTTCAGGCGCATCACAAATCACATGGGGCGAATTGCCGAAGCCAAAGACCGCAATCATGTGATTATATCGAAAAATCCTAGCAAACCTAATCCCTCTCGAAAACGAATAATTACCCAACTAGGTGCCTCCGGGTTGAGTAATCACCACATTAATATAATTTAATTGCCAAAAGCCTGCATATGCAAAAATTCTACACCTGATAACCGCGCTAGATTCGTTAAACATTTAATGATGATACATCTAAACACATATATCACAGTATACAAAAACTGAGATTACTCCTAGAAACAAAAGCTAATCAGAGAAAAGAAATGGGATCGGGGTGATTACACCACTTCGTAATAATCCTTTAGTTTTTCTATTATTAAGTTCGTAGCTTATTAACCAAATAAAATAAAGTAATATTCATGTTTAAATGCACTAACATTAAATTTTTTGGAACATATATATTATACATGCAGGCGACTCCTTTATTTATTACGCTTGGGTTTTTTAATTAGATGCTTTTTATTTTGATCTCATTTGCTTCAATAAAAAATCCTCCCCTGACTCTACAGCGAGCGACGGTTTTTTTTGCGGTCATTATGCCTGGAGACATGGGGTTTGCGTTGGGGTAACCTAGACCGACGAAGTGGGGTTATTAATGATATCTCTGTATTAAGTTACATAAACAAACAATTTGTAGCACATTTTATACTTTGCTAGTAAGAAGGAAAAACTGCTAAAAACGAAGTTTCACCACATGGGACATTTCCCATTAAAACTTTCCAAATTTGTTTAAAAATATCTTTCTCGATTAAAAGAAATATTAAGGAACCCATTGAAAAACTCCGCAATTTATTATATATATCGTTTTGCAAATAATAACGCAGTAGACTTATTAATTTACTTCAGTGAAGTGAAAGGGTTTGGAAAAGCCGTTTGAAAATGCGCAGACAGGGGTGATGGGATTTTTGGAATGAACTCCGATGGGTTTATGGCAACCAACAATTGCAAACGATAGTATTTTCCACGAACTTCTCAAGTGGCACTCCTACGCGGGAAAATTAGTGAGCCATGTGATTTTAGATGGGTTAGATTTCTCACGGGGTTAAGTATTTCACGCAAGAGTGCATCCACTGAGATTATGAAGAGCACCTACGCGAGCAGCAACTCCTTCGAAAGGAAACGAGGCAAGACGAGACGAGCGCTCTTTTGGAAAAAAGGACGTGACGCCGAAGTGAGAAGTGCTCCTTCTATTTTTTTAAAGAGAACGTTTACTCTAATAACGCGTGCTATATTACGGCAGTCGGTAAGGTCTAAGGAAACCTTATGCAGATGCATAAGTGGCCACATTTCGCGGTACATGCCACTTTTATTAATAACTAAACGCTTAGTCTACGGTAAGGTATTGTGCCATGAAAAATATCAACCTACGGACTTCAACGAAATAAGACGGTCCGAATTCAGCTCCTTTTCATCAACTTTCCGATAATATCTGATCTTGAGTGATGTGTATGGGGTATACGATTGAGAGGTTGAGGAGGTAAAATGACAACGCCAACAATTTTAATCTGAACTTAATGCAAATTTACGTCATATTATTTTATTGATCTTGCAAAAACTCGTGGTCTAATTTTTAAGAAATCGACTCTGCCATTCAACGACATGTTCAGATAAAAATTAAAATTTGGCGAAAGTTTAAAATTGGAAACTTTCAAAGTAACATTTTTAAATAATTTTGCAAATAACTCATTTTTCATAGATAAAAAGTCTAGGAAGCATTTGCAAATCCGTTAGAATTTTCACGAGGAAACTCCAGCTTCAAACTAACACCCGTTGAGAGCAATGGCTATGGAAAATAAAAATTCTACACGGTTTCGTATGGGACGAGCTTTCGGGCAACCTTCTATTTAAAAGATATTTCCATTAATCTTGAGTGGGTTTAAAAAATTTCCCCTCGTAATTATACGCAATCTGATGGATGACGGGAAATGATGAATGAATTAAAAAATTCAATGAAAACCTGAGGGCATTAAGTCAACTTTTTTTGATTTCAAAGCAATACGAGTATATCCGTCGACAAAATGATCGCTGCGTTTGTCAAACAGGAGGAGATGGTATAACGTGGCAGTTGGAAGGCAAATTTAATTTAATTCACTACAATACATATAGAGAAATTGCAGAAGGAATATTAAATTGTTTCACAAAATTTGTAACATGAGAGGAAAACATTGCAGAAGGACGTGTGAAGGACCTCCATGGCTTCAGCTAATGTTTTACGTGCTTCCAACCAAGGTTACGGGTCTTGAGACTATTGCACGAGTTACTGCTTGAAGCTGAATTTCTTGTAATTACATGAAGAAAATAATGGGACAATGCCGGATGAATATTTATTTAAACTAGAGCAAGATTTACTTTTGCCCTCCTTGGAAACACGCGAAGAAGGTGGAAGAGTGGCCGTCCTCCCCGTTCCTACCCATTTCTAATGGGATCGGTAGAATTTTATTTAAAAACACAGCATGATTAAATTACGCAAGTGTACATACATCGCTAAAATTCATCGTGGAGTTTCAATAAGAATATAACCCTCACCCATTATAGAGCCACTACTCGTATTACGGAAAAAAAACGCTCTATTGCAGAACGACGCCAAAGGCGTTCTGCGCATATTACTCTATCGCGGGGTACTTTCGAATTATGAGAACATCACTCGTTTGAAGCACACGCAAAACTTCAGGAAACGCTAGAAAAAAATTCAGGTATGGGAAAATGAATACTAGAGAAGCATTCACCTTGGTCGTACGTGCAACCAGTTTTTTTTTGGCACGGACGCTTTCTTCGTTCCAGAAAATTGATTTCCGGTGACATGGCCGCCATTCGAATTGGCGCACAAGTGGATGAGGTCGAAAATGAGTTTCTTTCAACCCTCGCATACGCGGGACGAGCGGGGTGCATTCGGAGAAGCGAGTTCGAAATTCATATCGGACCCCGCCGGCGCCGTCGACGAGGAGGACTAAAGGGGGTGGGGTGGGGAGAATGGGCGGAGGGAGGAGCCGGATAAGGTGCCGAAAAATCAGGCCAGACAGACAGGGGGAGGTTGCAGGCATAAAGCGATAAAAATGATGTTTATAAAATATAGGCACATAAAATATGCACGACTCCATCATTTATATATATATATATATATATATATATATATATATATATATATTTTTTTTTGAGCTGATGGAAGTGATTTTCGCATCCCCCCCCGTGAGCGCTAGCAAATGTCCACGGCTTTTCTTCAAACTTCCCCCCTCCCACCCCCCCACGTTGAATTCAACTTTGGGCCTAAAAGCGCCGTTGCATGAGCCGGAGGTTGACAGATTGGCACAGCCAGAGACAGCGACGTCCCCTCTTCTCTGTCTACCTTACACGCGTCACGCTGTGATTTTCTGAGTTCTTGTATCTTTGTTCGTGAGTGTTTGTACGAGTGCTTTTATTTGACTATTTCCACCATTTTCGTCAATACATCTTTGTACCTTGGCCGCGGTAGATGCCGCGTCGTCGTTTCATCCAGAAGTGCGAAAATGAGAAAATGAATAAAAAAATAATATAACAAGGCGAACGGCTTTCAGAGGCGTGCGGGTGCTACTCGATCTCCAACGCGAGCAGATTTCGGGGGAGGGGGAGGGGAAGGAGAGAAATAAAGTAGATACGTATATGTACACAAAAATATAGCTTTGAAAACGGCGGAGGTATGAAAAGGACGATATTTCATGCAGACGGACGGCTGGTACTTGCAAAATTGATGAGACAACAAAAGTAGGACGAAATTACGCGGGATTGAAGATGAAAAAATTGGGGGCGGAAGGGAAAAAAATTCGGTGGAATATTTTGGAGGTGGGAGACAAAGTTAGGGGGTGGGCAAAAGGGTTTGCGAAGCGATGAAACGGAATCTAGCCCTATGTGATGAGACAAAAGTGACTGCAAATGTGTCAAGTCGTCGACCTGGCAAATCCATTCCAAATAACAGCTAGTTCGGCTGGAATCCTAAAGTGCGCGATTTTGGTTTCCAATGAAATTAAAGAGCAAACAACTGGTGATCTCACGGCCGCAAAGCTTTGATTGCTTTTTGCAACGATAACATCGCGAGTGCAGGTTCGTGCCATTACATACATTTCTTTTTAGTTATGCATTGGGTGGTAAAGTTATCATTTACATCCAAAGAACGCTGAGTGTACTTATATATATATATATATATATATATATATATATATATATATATATATATATATATATATATATATTCTTTCATTTTTTGTCTACGGAGATCCAAAAATGATTAGAGATTATATGACTACCGAAGATTTCGCTTTAGATTAATGCTCCAAAATCCATATTACAATAATTTAGTAGCAAACGGTTAATTCAACATCACAGGGGAACCAATTATTTATAAATTCACACATTCAACGTCATTCTGACGGTTTCCTAATAATGTTGGAACAAAACATGATGTTCTGTTTAATATGTGGAACATGCCTAATCGTTGACTGGTGGTCGATTGTTAGCGGAAGATGCTACTTTTTAGAGGCGGGTAGAAATTCGATACCTAATGCTCTTGAAAATATAATACAGAGATCGTGGAGGACAATGAGCATTTGATAATATAATGGGAGGACAGTAAAGGGAGGAGAATACAGTAATTAAATCAACTACATGCCACCAAACTGGTATCTGGTAACTAACCATACTAAGACCCACAGAAGACACAGCTAACGATGACTGGAATGTTATTTTCTCACGGCCCCCTGACTAACAAAAGCGCCTCGGCAGTTAAGCTAACACCTTCGAGTACAAATTCCACTTTGAGCAGTTTTACTGTTAAATTTGTGAAATAAGTTTTATGGAGTGACATTTTCCATGCCCAAAATATGGTCCTGTATCAAAGCAAACGGAGTTCTTTTAACAACAAATAAGGATTTTTGAATGAGATCGAAGGACCAATTCTATGAAAAGCATATTTGAAATTCAGAAATTTGTTTTGTGACCGAGCGGAGAACATGTAGCTCCTGGTTTCAATTGAACACAATATCGCTAGGGTACACAAAGATACTTAAACAACTGGAAACTGATCACTGGGTTGAATTATTCTTGAAAGTAGTTATGCATTTAATAATGACGACAGTTAACACAAAGATGCAATTAGGTTTAGTTTATCATCAGTCTTTTGCTTGGTAAGTCCTAACGGCTCAACTATAGTTACCGATTCTGTGTCCTACGATGTGTTTTCTTTTCATAACGCCCACATATCTAGGACTTCTGATTCTCACTCACCAGAAATCCCTCGTTTATTCCTTCTAAAATATCCCTCGTCATGAATTCTGTCTCTATACACCTCCAAAACAGTTATTCTTCCCACCGGGCAACATTCTCTTTCCTCCTATTCTCCTCAGCACATACCCCTTCCTTCCTCACTCACACTTGATCTTCTAATTCTTTCTCCAATTCCACAATGCGAAGGATTTTAATTTTTATCTCTCACTTTCCCTCTAAATGCATGATTCACATCCGTATGTGACTCTTGAAATACGATTCACACACAGCTTTTCACAAACCTCTTACTCAGTCCAAATCTATCCTGCTTTTCAAAAATATTTTTTTCTTGCAAGCCACTTTGGCACCTGCTGTTCTTAATTTTACTTAATTCTCACCGTTCCAGCCTTCCGCTATTTCTCAGAATTATGGATTTTCTGAAACCAGATCCTACAAGCTCTGTCCATAATTAAATACGGCCACTTCCCCTCATGCCTCGCCTAATAAGGTTGTATGTTCTTGGAAACACTGTAAACCAACATTTTTATCCACCACCCAGCATGCTCCTGTATGGAATGTCATCATTGAGTTAAAAAGAATTTATGTGTTGCTAATAATATCCCCAGGTACTAATTGTATTATGCTTACGTACCGTAATTACTGTAAGTATTATGCTTAAATACTTATGCTTAAATGCATTAATTGTATTATGCTTAAATACTGACATTCTATCTGGGAGCACGCTGCAGAAGTGTTATTTTCGAGGTACTCCAACAAATAATTCAGGTTTCAACGATGCCAAAAACGTCCACACAAGGATTTGCAGAGAATCAACTAGAGCGTTCATTTGTTTATACATATTTAAACATATGTTTCTCCATTTCACTTCCAGGGATATGCTACTACGGATAAATCGGAACCACCCGCCACACAATACGCGGTGCAAAAATGCTTCACATCTGCTGCTGGTATTAACGACGAGATCCTCATTTTTAGCCGGAACTGATGGAAATATGCGAAGAATATTCCCACAAATGAGACAAAGGGAAACCGGAAATTCAGCAGCGACCAGCTCATACGTGCACCGAATTCTACGACCATCAAACTGGAAAGGAACGTGATGCAAACGATATGAATTTTAACAATCGAAACGAGGCATCGCGAAGCTTCAGGGAGGGAGGGCGCTATGGGAAAAAAACCCAAAAGTTCTACGCACATCGCTGTGACGGATGAGCGAAAAAGGAAACCTTGAGTTTTTTTTATTCCCATTATTGAGCGAGACGAGGGTGATTATTCATAGAGTAGAGGTGCCTAGAATGGAATATAGTAAACGATCCCTCTGCAGGCCTCATCCGTTGCGAATAGAAGGGGATAAAGATAAAAGAGGACGAGAGAACAAAAGGTTGGATGAGGGGCATTTTTAAAAGCAATGAGGTTAAATCTTTTGCTAATTACCCGAAGAGGCATAACCTTGAATAGATGGCTACCTATTTCACTTCAGCATGAAACATAATATATAAGATCTCATTACCAATCGTCACTTTAATTAACACCGAAATATTTTTTTGATATATACGGAATAAGGCATGTAAAGAAGGTACGAATAAATCGTTGAGATCTTCCACCAATTGAATTACCTAGGTGCTATCAAATGAATTAGTCTTTTGAACCAATTGATGCTATATGGTCACTTGAAACTGGTTATGAATAACTTCAGCAGAAGTTGGGGAATAATTATTTTATTTACAATAAGTTTCTATTAATTACTAGAAATAATTAGGCTAAAATATTTCAGTAATAAAAATCTTTCAACATTTGGAATGATTATGCTATTAGAAAAAACATCCTTATCAAATAAAGAAAAACAAAATTACATTTATCAACGAAATCACGGCATTTTAACTTAAGAAATTCATTCGGGGCTGCGAAGTACCGACGAAAACCCAAAGGACTGCAGGCAAAAAGGTGCAGACTTAGGGAGAGAAATTCCTGCATATTGCTTGACCTAGCCATAGAATACGGTATTCAGATTACCCCCATCAGTGGAGCGCCACAGCGGCAATACCATTCCTCACTCTCGAGAAAATGGATAAAAAAAGGTCAAGAGAATAAGGCTGGAAAAAAAGGGTGGGGAATGAAGTACGGAAAAAATACCGAGTGGAGTTGGGGCGGAGGTAGGGACGGAACAGCCAATGGGCGGACGCAGAGCTTCTATCAACCTTCCCCACGGCCACGGAATAAACAGAGAGGGAGTGACAGGCTTGATGGGTCAGGAGGCACGGGATCCTTTATGGTGAAGAGGAGCAGAGGATTACTTCGGCATGGGAGGGCGTTGATCGGGGCGGAGAGGGTGTGTTGCGGGGCAAGGGCGGGGGATAATTTGAATACGCGGTTGCACCCAATCCTCCTGGTCCGTGCGCTTCATGCGTCGTTGTCTCCCCCTGCTGTATATATACGCGCCGTATACGTTACGGCCGCACCAAAATTGGAGATGATTACGATGATGCTGATGGATGGTGGAGGGCGGACCACCAAGGGTTGCAAGGCTGTGAGAGAGATCGGGACGGATGGAGGAGAGAGAGAGAGGCGCGGCGGGACGGGTGCGATCAAAGGGGCTACCGACCCCGCCCGAGCCGTCCCCTCTCTCCCGTGACCCTTCTTGTACCACCACCTTCCCAAATCGCCCGCGCGTACACCTTGCCTCCTCTGCTCCCGCGAAACAAACAGGTGGCCGAGGTTGGCGACGGCCCGTCCGCCCACCGCATTCGTCCTATCTGAGGCCGCAATTTCGCGGCCCGTGCACTCTCTCACTCACTCACATTCTCACACAATTCTATGATCGCTCGCGTACCTGCCGCCACGAGTGCAGAGGCACTCATAAATAGACGCACACATGTGCATATATGCGCTCGCGCGCACACACAGACACAAATAAAGACGCCGGCATTGGTGCGAAAGCAAACCATGTCGAGATGCCGTCCGTAATCGGCGAGAAGAGTCGACGGGCGTTTCGATGGCTACGCAACGCATTAGCTACGGGGTCCGGGCACAAGGGAAGCGGACGATTATGGTGTCATTCACGAGAAAGGCCGTTGAATTAAAACGCTCGACGCAGTGGGAAATTCGAAATTTCCGAGGGCGGTGATTGAGGAGGGCGGGTTCGACGCGGTGAGTAGGGGAGGGGAGGGCGACCGATGAATGCACATTTCCCTCCCCTTTCTCTATTACATCGAAATTTCGAAGGGTTGTATCGAATGAATCGAGGACGCTGTAACATTCAGCGGCCAGGTAAGTTTTTCCCGACAACAATTCATGAGAATGAAATGAGTGAGTCGCAGGAGTGTACATATATACCAGCTGCGTTCAAGACCTTGGGAGGCCCAATTTTTTTATTGGGACTGACGAGTAAAAGAAAGATGCAGTTCGCCTTAAAAGACGTAGGAACCCTTTGAGTAAACCACGACGGACATATGTTTTGTAAAGCTGCCGCTAAGTGAACAGCGTTTTCAATAATTAAAATTGCGCCTTTTAGTGTACAAAAATATATGTAAAAAACCGTTTTCTCCACCTGCGTAGATTAGTAATCATAAAAATTCATCGCCAAGAGATGAAATTGCCATGGGCGTGAGAAATAAGAGTTCGTGGGTGCGAAGGTTCACAATAAGACCGAACTTAACAAACGAAATAAGGCCGAACCAGTTGGTTTTTCCAGTGGCCAAAAGGACCCTTACAGAAACGTTCTCTGTGGCCATCAACATGGGGTCGACGTTGGGTAAAATGTGTACATATAATGGTGCCCTATGCAGAACTGAGAACCGTAAACCATGGCCAGGGCCATGTTTACGGTTCTCATAACGAGAGTATATTGAAGGAAAGGAGGGTAGGATTACATCAAGCCTAATGCATATTTCCACGAATATGTTCAATTAAAAATAAGATCAAATGTACAAACCGCGCAAATGTTCTTAGAAGATGAACGCTATCCCTAGGAGGGCCTTATGGATGAGCTGAACAAAATGAAATAGGAAATCATACTTCGTGAATTTAAATTGACATTTGTTACGGAGACTACCAAACAGAAGCGTGGAGAGGAAACATATTGATATAAAAAAGAGAAAAAACAAGCCATAAATAGTTTCAGTGATGCCCCTTAACTTATCATAACATTTCCCATTGGTCTTTAACATAAAAAGTACACTGAATTATACATTCAGCTAATTCAGGTGGCTAGTTCTCAGCGTAGGGTTCACTTTCCTATTTCCATTCAACGCCGTTGATTCAGAATAGAGGACACAAAAATTCAACGCAATTGAAACGTATCGTAAAACGCTCTTATGGTCTACCATAACGGGAACGAGGAAAAGATTGTCAGAACAATTCGATATAATCAGAGAAATTTCCTAAAAATGATGCACAAGTTCCCAATTTTTCCTAGAAAATAGAAAAATCTTGAAGAATCCTTGAATTTTCTGATAAATGGACAACTTAACTTCTGGACCTCGTAATGTCTAACAAAATCTATATTCATCGTGAAGAATAAAAATATTAAGATGATTTATTGATACATACCCAAGATCGGCCACTAACAAATGTATAGTCCTGTAAGCACACGCGTGCTTATGCTCACAAATCGTGCCGAAAATGAAGAAGCTAATACTCTCCGCGATCTCCGTAACTGAACAGCACATACGATTAATAGATTTTTTAGGACACGAAGATGATATTATTTTTTTTGAATGGGCAATTTAATCTATCGATCGAAACGACCGATCAAAAAGTCTAGCTTTTTATTGGTGATGCCGTTACTGATTAATTGAAATGCCTCTTAATTCAATAAGAAAGGAATAAAGGCTATAAGTATCAGCCTAAAACTATGCCAAGAAATATAAGATGCATTAACTGTAAGAAAAGGGGTTTTTGAAGAGAAAACATCAGAAAAAAGGTAATTGGCGCCTTCCAAATTTGACCTTAACTCAAACACTTAAACGTCACGCAATCTTTGAGGGCTACCAACGACTCATAGAGTAAATATTCTACAAATACTTTTCCTAATTACTGGCAACGTATCCGCTGCAGATGCCATCATCGTGAATGTTCGTCTCTTCAAATCTGAAGAGGCAGTGTGAACTTGAGAAGGCACTTATTCCTAAGTATACAATTTCAATTACAGGAACATTGATGCGAAGCCAAAAACATTTCTTTTAAGACCCAGGCCGATGCGTAGTCGATGGAATATTCATTCTAAGGCACACTTTGGGGTAAAAGTTATGAAATTCGGGCCAACGACGCAACCACAACGCTCACACTCGAATCAGTATGCCGGGCACCGCGAAAGATTCGCGCGCCGACGACCCAAATGCGCACCGCGCCAGCGAATGGGGCATGATCGACGCCACATACACAAATAAGCAGGCACGTCACCCGCTCCCCAGAATCAGCGCGCCGCTCACAAGATCGCGCACCCCGCGTCGACCACCACATACATCGGGCATGCAAGATCCACATTGGAGCCAGGGGAACAATACGGTGTTTCGAAAGGAAAAAAAGGGGGCGAAGCCATTCGTCCCTCCGTGCCGTGATTACATCCCGGGCCGTGCTCACGGAACGCACGTCGAAAATCAATAAACGTCCCATTCGCCTGCCCCGTGCGAGCACCGCCGGCGGAGAGATGACGCTCGCGTGAAAGGAGCATCATTTTTTTATTCGAAGAAGTCAGTGTTTTATCACCTCTCTTTTTTTGTTTCGTATTCCGGAAACGGCTCTTGATTAACGGAGGTGGAGGTGACGAACTTCCCGCGCGAACAATGGTGAGCTGCGCGGCGCGAGAAGTGCCGTCGGGAGCGAGGACGACGTCGCCGCCGCGGATGTGAAAGGGAGACAAATGGCCAGAAGGGAAAGGTGGGAGGAGAGGGGCGGAAGACGAGTTGCCCAGGCAGTCCTCACTAACTTCGCTGCACACCGTCTTGTAATGGAATGCACCGGTTTGAAATGACCTGAAAAACGCAAGGATTGTTAATCGAAATGCGACGATCATAACAGACATCAATTGTCACATCACTTGAGAAGTATTTATGGACGTGTAACGGCAGATAGGCATTTTATGACTCTCATGGGTGAATGTTTTGTCTTCAAAATTATTAAAATTTGTTTTTTATCTGGAGTGTGACAAATAGAAAAAGGCAGAAAGGCATTGCTACCATTATTTAAAGCAGTTCTCTGAAAACTAAACGACATGTTATCATTTTCGAATGAGTGTAGACAGTCGCCGGTGTACCTAGAGTCTGGGAAAGGTGAAAATGTTCGTCTAATTGGCAAATATAATGGCCGGCAGATAATTTAGACCTCGATTGTTTTATGTCACTCTGGGAGGACGGACATTTCACCTTTCCCTTATTATCGACGCGCCAATAGACTTTTGGATTTTACAGTACAATTTTAATGGGACATGAAATAGCACGCAACAAAGGTAAAAACAGGTACGTAAACTTTTCTTCGCTTGTCATTACACATCGGACATTCTATTTGCAGCTAATTACTTTACACTTTAGCCTATGACCATCGGTTATAGACGAAGTGTCCATAGTGAAATTACGAAGGACCAGATATACTTATTTCAACTAAAGTCAACTGCCTCTAAATAAGGGTACATACATGTAGTCTACTCTTGCGACGAAACAATTCACAGGTTTCGATGGGATGCCACTTCCCTGCCCTGAACTTATTATGCGGTCATCATAGTATATTTATACACTATATTTCAGAAACAAAGGAGTAAACTAAACTAAACAAATGACTATTTTAACTTGCATGGTAGTTTTTCGAAGTTAGGATTCATTACTGTCGTTCATCAGTATTATATCCTCGATATGCCCGCAGAAAAGTCTCATGGGGTGAAACATACATCTAATTACAATCTGCAACACTTTATGTATCTTGTTTTACTACTGATTACAGGAGTCTGATGACGGTCACAGTTGAAAATATTCATTGCCGTATATGAAGTGAACAAAATACCAACATTTTGGCAATATAAGACATACGATACTTCTCTCCATCAACCCTTCCGATACTGATAAACTGAAAGCTGGAGACCTCACCCTCAACTTCCTGCATGTTCACCTTAAATGACCGATGTTTTCAGTTGAATTAAATAAAATTCTCCTTTTCACATGTAAAATTAACTCAAACTATGTCATCTTCGAATTTCAATCACTCACCACGACGAGAAGTATCGTTTGTAATGATTTAACCAATTAAGTACTCATAATAATTCGAAAACATATATCTTCTCGCTGAAAATATAATAATCAATAATATGCGAATACTAAATGGATCATTTAGTGAGCTTATTGAAGGAAGCATGTGCTCCATAAAAGAAAAATCAGAAATTAATGTATTCCAATTTGAAAATGTTCCAGGAGTATCCATAGAGTAAATTGTCACTGAGAGCGCAAGTTATGTATTTATTGTTGCCCAATAGGAAAAACTCGGATCTCACTCAGGGCGAGAGAATTTACCTCCTGGTTGGTACAGCACTCATTAAATAAATTAGGCACAGCAAACTTCCCGTGACGGCGTTTTTGCCATCCCTATGTTTACAAATTAGACGACATCATGGACGTTGCATGAGATGATTAAAGAGGGGAGGGGATAACGGGGCGATTCCGGCCCTAAAATTTCAGAACACTCAACAAAATTACCCTTTAAATCTCGCCATTCCTGTTGAATGGCGTTCAGTGACGTCATATTACGAGTGTACCTCACTCCATTAATTGCATATCACATTAATTGCATTAATTTGCCATTAGTGTAATATCGTCATTTATATCGCATCTGAGAGGGTAAAAACGGTGAAAGAGGGTACAAAACCACTTCTTAAGCGTCCACGATGCCCGCATCTAAGAACGCATTCTCATTTTGTCGCGATTCAACTAAGGTTGACATTAAAAATACGTTTATTCTATAATACCTAGCTTGTTTCTACGTAGATTAAAGAATTTAGCGACATTTGTTTCAATTTTCGATTACATCCTCCCCTCTCCCCTTTCTGTTGAAGCTTGAGTCCGTCCATCATCCGTCTCCGGACTACTCCGCATCGTTTAATATACCGGATAATTGCGCTCTTTTTCGAATTTAGAAGTTATTTCAGTTCCTGGTTTGGTCATGGAATATATTGCATCCCAACCATTCCCATGCACAATGACTAACTCATGCCTCAGCCATGGAAATTAATCATCCATTTTGATGTCAACGTCAAACCGCAATCCGAGCCTCTTCGGCTGCGTTGACTAAGCCGTCCTTTGGTAATTTTTCCTATGGCCAACAATCACGAGATGAACAAAGAGGTCTCTTCGCCGTCCCCCAGCCATCAGTGCGAAACTCACTGATGGCTGGGGGACGGAGAGAGATAAGAGTATTTAGTACCAGCATTCTCCACCTTATTTTTTTCTTTAACAATGCTGACGAAATTTCACTCATGGATTAAATGGCCGGGAGTTGCAATGCATGCACGCGTGCATTCGTGTTTTCATCCCCGCGGTTTTTTGGAGTGTGTGCAGGGTGCAGAAGACATACAGAGGCGGTGATTTTCGTGAGGATTGAGGGAATATAAGGGGCGGGAGAGTGGGGCACGCTATTGGGAAAAAAAAGAGAAATAACTACGCAGGAGAATGCGAGAGGCACTCGGGTACATTAGATAATCTTTTATTTTTTTTGTTTCCACGGGGATTAAGTATGCGGCTTTTTCCGCTACACAAAAGAATGCGGTCCCCTGCCACGAGGAAGATTACTCATTGACATAATTTTTTCCAAGGACGAATTTACGGCAAATGAGGGGCGGCAAATCCTAGGCGATCCGCTTTTTTTCCGTTCATAACACAGCCTTTGGGAAAGTCAAAAAGTCCCGGTGAGGGTCAAAAGGAAAAGTCTTGGGTATTTATGTGGGTTTCGTACCATGAAATAATGGTTTTTGGAATCCAGACGGTCGGCTCCCAATGCTTTTTATATCCCGCCACAGTTAGAGGTAGGGATCCCACACTATCATGGAATAGAGGTAGGTATCCCGCACTTTCAAGAAATTTCCACTGTGAGTAGGTCTATGGACTTACTTAATGAAATATCGCTCACGAATTCCTACTCGTTAAAAGAATTATCTCGCCGTATACATGAAAGCAGAGTACTCATGCTTTCTCATCTCCCGGGCAGATATTTACTGCATTACATGGAAACTTATTTGATACAAGCAGAAAGTAATCGAAAAGTTTTTACCTTACACAAAATCGGAGGCGTTACCCTATAGTGACTATAAGAAAGATCCTTGTGGACCAAGTATAGCTCAAATTTAGTTCAAAACAAAAGTTAGAACTTCCATTTACCGGAGGCAAACACGGTCGTGTAGTGATTTCTCATAGGCGTTGGACTATGAGTGGTGCAAAACTACAAGAATGCAAGCGCACATTTTGTTTTTAACTACCATTCTTGTTTTTAAGGCCTTCCAAATTGTCGGAAAGGCTCTAATTTCAAAATGACACTACTCCTAGAAATTCTTCAAAGATTAACCTACTCCGATCCTTCAAAGAAGGCAACAGGGAAAGAGCATTTCGATGGGAATCATTCATCGAGATATCTAACCCATGCCTCTTTTCATTCACAATTACTTTCGAAGCCTGCTCTCTCGAGGAATAATTTTCCAATTCGGAAGAACAGTTCGAAGGAATAACGAAAGAAATACTACTGAATGTAAGCATACATACAAGATGACAGAAAGAATAATTTACATCTACGTACACTTTCAATTAAAACTTACACTTTCCTAAACTAAAATTTCAAAATTTATAATTTCAAATGCTTTTAAGAGGATAGGGGTAGCGCTAGATAGATCGCGGACCAAGGAAAACTAAAGACGACACATGGCTCACTGATACGTAACATGCAATTGCAAAAATAGGAAGATCTAGCAATTGAATTGCTTTTAAAAATAGTGTATTTTCATTATAAACTTGTACTAAGTCAATTATCATCGCAAAATTAACACGCATATTAGGAGGTAACTCGATGCTAGAAAATGTAAAATGATGATCGAATTCAATTCTATTTCCGGATCAAAAATTCTTACACTCATTTCTCATAATACAAGTGCTGAATTCAGACCGTCGGTTAAGTGTGTGCATGATAGCAGATCGTATTGGCATTGATAAAATGACAGTGCAATCCATTTTCATTGAAAATTTGGTAATGCGAAAAATCTGCACTATATTCGTCCCAAAGGTCTTGACGGACGACCAAAAGCAGAGCCGAATGTCTTCTTACTAAGCCCTTCTGCAACAGCATCACGACGATTCCCCAACCCCTTTACAGTTCGGACTCGGCACCATCAGACTATTTCCTATTCGAAAAAGTCAAATCCTCTCTCGAAGGACATCATCATGGGACACTAATTGCTGTCAAATAAGCTTACACGCGTCTCTTTAAGGACCTTCTGGAATCCACCAACCAGGGGGTCATTCGAGTCGTGAAAAAGCCGCTGGCAAAGGTGTGTCGGCGCTCAAGGGATATTCTTTACGACTTTTCAGTAATTGTAGAATTATCTGAAATAAATCTTTTTTTGCGAACATTTACCCGATACATTTTATTTAAACCATGTACAAGTAAGATAAAAAATTAACACAAAAATGCAAGGAGAGTATTGAAATAAAATCCCGTGAGTATTCGGTCCGTTTTGGGAAAACTCATACATTTTTTGCTATGAAAATAATAAGATCTCACACATAATCTTGTCCTTCCGCTTACGGTCTGCCTCAGCATTGTTTTAACTACTTTTGGCTGTAAGAAGATGACATTCCCTGATCACGTACATGTAGGCACGCACATACCAACATAGGTCGCGAGAGAAATTTCCTCGTCTCCTAATATGGCGTCAAAGCCCTTTGCTCGTGGGAGGAAAAATAAAATCCCTCGTCTTGCACTCGGGTAAATATGGTACTAAGCCGGAGACCGTCTCGAGTAGGTGGGAAGGAGGAAGGAACTCTCAACTTTAAGCTGGGATAAAAGAAGGAGCCGGGAGGACGAAAAAAGGCCTCCTTCGGCCAGCGAGGTGTGGAGGAGGTCGAGGAGGAAGGGGAAGGGACGGTGGGGTGGAGGGCGAGAAAAATTCCATCCCAACGTGAAAAATCAACGCGGACCCAACGTCGCAATCACGGGTCGCCAGTCAACTGTTTGCCCCCGTCGACACCTTGGAGCGGAACTTTCTTCGCATTTCGCCTCCACCAACCCCTCTTCTCCATCCCCGGCTTTTTTTCCTTCTCTCCACGAGCCGAAAAGAGGAAAAAAGGAGGAAAGAAATTCCAGCAACCAGAAAAAAGGAGCAAGACTGGGCGTGAATGGAGGAAAAAATAGAAGACTGGGAGAAGGATTTGAAGCGAGGAGGAACACGTCGGAGGGAGTTGAGAGGGACGTGGGAGAGGGAAGGTGGACCCCTGGAGGACCTGGAGTGGGAGTGTGGGTGAGGCAGAGTGGACCTCCATCATAATTCACCCCGGTTCACCCCCGCTCCCCCTTCCGCTGCCCTACACTGAACTCTTCTTCCTCTGTGGTGGACATCCGAGGAGCATAAAAAGGGCAACGGGCGAGTGAGGGAGAGATAAGACCGGGTAGGATAGTTTAGGAAGCAGGCTACTAAAGCGGAGAGAAGACCTTGTTGCTTCTTTGCAACAAGGCGATAAAGAGGCCGGGGGTATCGCATGCAAGCCTTGACTGAAAGCAAGCTTTAAAAAGACGTCTGGGAGGGTCGTGGGAGAATCCGAGCGATCTACAGCTAGGGGAGTCTGTCAAACGACTAGACGAATTGGATTTAAATGATCTCGTATTCTATATCATTTGCACTTAAAGGCTGAACACGTTAATATTCTAACGTATGATTTCAGACTAGATTGAGGAATATATCCATAATAAGTAACCCAAGGAGTGATAGTTTTGATACTAGAAACTTAATATCTTTATCCTCAGGCGACGCCGTAAGTTTAAACCCGAGTCATGAATACAAAAAAATAAGATGAATATTTCTGATGCTCTCTGCTTTCAATATATTAGTCATACTAAGAAACCCTCGACAAATGCTATTACGACAGATCGATGGGTGTCTGTCCAACGCTGAAATCTTTATTTTTCTGTATCACTATTTAATAACTCCCTCCCAAGATTTCACTAGACTATCGTAGCTTGATTTACCTCGTAAAAGATGGAAGCCATCAGAAAACATACAAATGTAACAATCAAGAGGAAAAGAAATTACTAGGTGAATAGAGAAACAACGTACTGATTGTGAATACATCACGCGGTAAAGATTTGTACCCGTATGACAGACACCTCTCAACTAATTCATCGTACAAATATCCCTTATGCCAAAAGATAAGTTTAATAACGATTTTTTCAACCATACAGTAACGCAGTAAGACGACACTCTTTCTGTCGGCGAACTATACTAAAGAACATTATCTACAAGGCGATGTCAGCATTAAATGTACAGTTCATTTGTAAGACCATTTACCAGGGTTTTCATTCATAAAAATGAATTTAATATCCATTAACTTTACAAACAAGAAGTTTACTAGAAATTGCAACAAATACACTCTTTAAAGACGAAAATAAAATTTTTCAGATGATAACCGACTTTATAAGTCATTGCTATCTGCAGATTTTGAATTGCAAAAGGTTGCTGTAAATGCTCGAACGTCCAAAAGTGATCTCAACCTTTTTAGAATGGTTTAAAAGGGAATTTTTGTCGTTATGGTCAGGTATAGCAAAAACATTACTTCACTAGCTCGGGCAATAATCACGCGCGTGGAGCCATAAAAAATTGAGGAGTAAGAATCGAGGGGCGACGGAAGCTATTCTAGCCCACGCATATTTCAGACACGCGTAGGTTGCGTGTCGGTTTTATGTCTCGTGCTGCACGATGAAGATAAAAAATAAGCATAATGTAAGGAAACATCAACATAAAATTATCAACAAACGCGTATAAAATCCTATGAATAATAAGGCTCTTTGCTGAGAAATGATTTTTTCCCCAAGGGAAGCATTTGCCTAAGAGCTGAAATTAAATATATTTCGCCGACTTGCATCATCCAGAAGTACTTTAAGTCAAAAAAGGCAATTTGCTGCACGGGAAAAAACTGTTCCGGAAGAGAAATGATGGAGTAAATGAAAAAATATTCTTCCCAAATTTTTTACCATAATTTTTCATATGAATTTTGATGAACATATTTTGCATAAAAAGAGAAGTTTCAGGCGTGATATGGTGGAATATAATAATTAATTAAAAATAGCAATTTTCCACAAAATAAAATTCAATAAAACCGGTTTCAATGTAACTAGACCATCATGGCTATGACGATGGCTATCCGACGATGATGTAGTTACATTGAAACCGGTCGTATTTAATTTTATTTTTAGGAAAACTGCTAGTTATAAATGAATTTTTTGGTTGAAAATTCCACAATGATCCTTCTCCCTAAAGCTCGGGGCGATCTTCTGAGCAGGATGCAGTATGCATGCTCTTAGTGAGGAGCATGTACTGAGTAATCAAACCTTTCAATATTAAGAGGCAGAATGACACGCAATCTGGTCATTAGGGCACCAAGGTTACGGAATCAATGCGCACACCCAAATCAAGACAAACACTCCAATTGAATACTACATGGTCTCCGGGGATAATTTTACGGCCACGAAAGTGAAAAATAACGCCTTCTCACTAGCATGAAAGAACGATTACAAATCACATACTTTAGGTGGGTGAAATACGACCATATTATGGATTCAATGAGAGATAAAGATAATGGGAACATGTGAGACTTTGGCTGACTGCTCACCTCCAGAACTACAGTGATTCAAACGTCAAGCTGTGATGGGGAATTGTGATAGTGTGCAATCATGAATGAAAGGAAGGTTACGGACACTTCAGCAAAGTCACGAGAGATGTATTGAAACACTGGTTAACCAAGTGCATGACCATAAATATGATGGCTATTTTTCAATTTCAGGTGTTGGACCACGGAATGGGGACGATTAAGAGCAATAATCCATCACATGTAACGGTCACCTACATTAATTTTAGTCTTCTACCTAAATATATTACCGTTTTATTCTATTAGAAAAGGGTAGGCACAACTAGATCAATGAACTAATGTATGATAAGAATATATGATTTTGTTCCTTTTGTGAGTTAAAATGAGAATTACCCGATGGCGTGGAAAGTAAGCGGGACTACAACTATTTGTTTCCCTCTCAGATGCTTAATCATGGAAATTTGTGGTGCAAATGATTTCAGCGGGATTAAATTTGTTCAAAACTTGTTATCCATGCGACAAATATATAAAGGTAAATTTATTTTTTATTTGTTTTTTTTTTAAAGTAATATTATCACTACCGCCAACCCTAAATTGCATTCCTTATCATCGCCGTATAACATTTTTCACTACTGCAACTGACGAGACGCGAAAATTACAATTAAACTTGGACGCACTGTGGTACGATGGTGTTGGAAAAATTATTTCAGCGTATCGTCTAGGGTTTGGTTCACAAAATCAACATACTGAAAGTCGGCTCCCACGCCTCGGAATTGATCGCCCAAGGCTTCAAATTCTATCAATTCAGCAAACATTTAAACAACGGGGGAGTAAAATAAATGTCACAAACCGGAAATGAGGGGCTTTCAGGATATAGGGACGCAACGTTTACACGCTTGAGGCGAGGATAGAGAAAACTTGTGACAAAGAGATCAACTGTGAGGCTGAAGAAAAGAGAACAAACAGTCAGCCTGGGAACATGTTATTCAAACATTAATGAAACGAACCCACCTATGAAATAAAAACTACGCCAAAAGGAAGCATTATGGGCCCGCTCTAACACATTTATCGCAAAATTTTTGTAATTTCTTTGCCATACCCATACGCTGCAAACTGATAGTGCCATCAAATATGAATACTTTAAATTCCGTTAGAGGAACAGGAGCCGGAAGAAGAAAGATGCCTCGCACATGGCGGCACCCTTCGGCTGAAGGCTCAAGGATACGGTCTGAATAGGACAAAGAAAGGAAGATAAAAATTAAATGAAATACACGGAGTATTTAATGAAAACAAGAGGAGAGGGAGTGAGGACGCAGGAGAAAAACAATTGGACTCTGGAGAAGTGAAATTCGACCTTAGCTCTCCCTCTCTCACTGACCTTAGGCCTCCCTACTCTCTGACCCCCTTATCTCCCCTTCACATCTCTCCGCCACTTTCTCTCTCCACGCACCGGACGGTCGTAAAAAACGACCACTTCGGCGGAAAACAATAACACTCACTCCCTGTTAAACCGCCGCCACTCCTGAAAAGGTCCGTACTCGGGAGAGCATAAGTGCGACCGCGCACACCTCTTGAAGGAGTCTTGATGGTGAATGGGTGAGGGATTGGGAGTAGGGAGGGTGGAGGATTGGGAAGGAGGTGGGGTTGCATCCTACCTTTTTCGCTGGGGATCGCGGGGGAGGACGAACTATGGGGGGAAAAAAAGCTTCCTCACTCGCACACTCTTAACGCGGTGCCCAAGGAGATCTTTTCCCACCCTTTCCACTTCTCCCTCCTCAGGATGAAGGCGTGGAGGGGGTCGGGGGGTAGAGGAAAAAGTGAATTTTTGGGTAAACGGGGAACCCACTCTTTTTTTTTTAACTAAAGAACGAGGCTGGGAGGTAAAAAACGTTCCGAGTGGGGGAAGGGGGATGAAGAGCACGTGCGCAAACAAGCTGGGCCACTCACGGCAGTGAACTCGAGTTATTTTAGGGCCACCCCCTGTTACAGCCGGTGCTTCAGGGCAAAATAAGTATGAGAAAATGTAAACGGTAAGTAGCGATAGAAAAAAAATGACCACACTTCTCCTTTCTCACTTCGGCCTTCCGATAAAAATGAATTTTCACGTGAATGATACTCGTTAAGAACTATTTGACATATGATATCTACTACACGTGAATTAGCCCTTCCTTCCATCGTAGAGTAGGAAGGGACAACAGGAAAAATACTAGGCGCAGCTTCTGGATAATGCACTCCAGATTAATTTCCGCTGGCCGGAACAAGGTAATTCTGCTTGTGGAAGTGTACCTCGCTTACATTAAAACACATTACAAGGCTATTTCTACAACGAAAGTGCACAAATGAAAAACAATTACATTCAGATAAGGAAGGCAAGACCCGTTAAAAAAGCATGGCTACTGACGGCTAAACAAATGTTTCCTCTGACCTTCCCTTCAATTTCTTAAGATCTCATGAGCTCATCTTCGTCTTGTTTAATTAAAATTCCCATTGTAAACTGGTTGAATGCTACAATTTCTTTTAGGGCAATAAAGATATTATTACTCATTCTATTCCTGTCAAAATTATTACTTGCTTGTGCTCAATTGATAAAGGAATTAAAGGCCTATGTGTGTAAGTTTGAATTTTCCGTAATCGAGAACTCTCAGGGTTTCTTTCTACTTTCTCCATTTATTAAGGCAAACTACCCTTCGCCAATGCAATATTAAGCAATTAAATCTATCCTGAGGAAAAAATTTAAGTACTACTATTAATACTAGTGTATTAGTGCTGAATATTGAATATTTTCGTACTAGTCTATCTTTTCAACATAGATTTTACCGGAAAACAGCGGTTCTTTCCAGTCCCACGAATGAAACTCAATAATTTACATTATTTTTCCAGGTCTTTTACCTATTATTTTCTTACTCCACTCGTGATTAAGACGGGATTAAGAATTAACGTTGTCCCGTTTTCCATCATAGCGTATTTGCTCTAAAGTGTGGATACTACTTCCAATACTGCGTTTATATTTTCATCTATTCTAAATACCATGATTGCTAAGTTAATTCAAATTATTCAATTTCTACAGAAATTACTTCCGTCGCTACGCTTTCTCTACATTTCTTATAGAATTTCGCCACTTATATTATAAGTACTGTCGCTATTTTAAGATTATTGGAAGCTGCTTTTTGCAGGTAGATATGCCGCTTCAACTTTTCCCTTTGATTAGTTGTCTTGATTTTCAGGCACATATTGCCCTTGCGAATTAGACATGTCTTCTAATTTTGTAAACATGCTGCTTTTCTCCGGTTACTCTATTTTTATAAACCTGAATAGTTTCCTTAAGTTTCTACAGCCAGCTACGGTTATATCCGACAGTTTTCAATATTGTTTTTATATGTAATTAATATTTTTACCTTAATCCGTCTGAAATCCGGCACACCTACCACCTGCGTTTTCCTAAGATAATATGAAATTCGGACCTTTGCAATGCTTGAGTATTAGGAACTGTTTTCCAAAAGAAAGACGTGGGATTTGAGCATCCTCGACTTACCTACAACCAATTGCCAAATTCTTGACTTACTAGGCTATTACATCGACCATTGTTTTATTTCACGTTATATATTATCACAGGTATTGTGAAAAAAGATGGGTCAGTTAAGAGGGAACTAGAGAGAGGATGCAACACATACCACAAGGGAACGGGGAGAGTCTGATAGAAGAAATGGCGGACATGAGAGAAACTATCCCCATCAGCAAAGCATGCTTATATTGGGTATGCTCCTCCGGAAGGGACAGAGAGAGAGAGAGAGAATCTTTTTCCTTGTCGGTGAGGGGTGCGTGATCCCATAGTGCTGACGAATAACCTCCCCCGTTTAACTCCACTCCCCGTCGAACGACGATCATCCCACTGTCGCGCCCCGGGAATGCAGCCGACCACTCCGGCGCGGGCGACCGTCCCCCAGGGTGACGGATATTCGCCCCGGGGGACATAAGTACAATGTCGCCGTCCGCCAGAGTCGAATTTCGTCCCAAGATACCTTCCATCCCAGCGGCCCGTCCGGCCACGGGAGACCAACAGAAACAAGAGGGCTTGGTGGCGGTGGGATCTAAAACGCCTTCTCCCCCGCGGCGGTCCCCTGGGTGAGATGGTGGCCGTTCGATGAGAGCAAGAGGACGGAGGAAGCGCAGGAAAGAGGTCAAATCCCACTTGACCGATGCGGTGAAATACAGAAACCGATATTCTTATACAGTTACACATATGTGACGGTTAATTTTAGAACAACGGCCCCTCAACGTACATTACGAACATTATAAACAAATAAATACTTGGGCGTATTGCAGCTCAAGTTACCTCTAGGTCCAATGATACGGTTTATCGATATAGACTTGGAAGATTTCTTTCACCACCATTCAACTGGCCTCAACGTCCTCCTAGTCACACCCACAAGGATATTAGATTTGCGAGTTCATTGAATTCCTCTCGTAGGCTGAACGAATGAATGAAATTAGTAAATAAAATGTTTCATCTTTCAGAATAGTATCTCATAAGGCATTGCATGACAATGTATGTGGCGAACGGTAACTACGGCCGTATGAAATAATGGGAAGAGTTGACCCCAGCCATACTCTTATAAATGGGTAGTGGATAGGAAGGGGAGTTAGGAAAGATATGTTAGCGGAATAATTATAATAAAAGATACTAACACTAAATTAATTAAATAGATATATTAATTATAAATAAATCTATTTAATTAATTTAGTTTTAGTATCTTTTATTATAATTATTCCGCTAACTTATATCTTTCTTAACTCCCCTTCCTATCCACTGCCCATTTATAAGAGTACGGCTGGGGTCAACTCTTCCCATCATTGCATGACACAGAAGTCAAGGCAATTTAAATGTTGTAACAATGGATTAAGCATCCAATTTTCAGTATTATTCAATTTTGTATACTGGAATTTAGAGGGCAGATTTCAATCGACTATTAAATAACCATAAAATGGGCAAATCCTAGCTCTAAAAGATCGTATCTCGGGAGTAGCCCAAAAAGGACTGAACACATAAAACTCCAATGTAACAAATTAAGAAAGAACATTATAGAGTCTCTAATCAAGATTTAACTATTTTATAAACACGATTTGAGCGTTAATGTATTGTAGTAAGAAGAGAAAGAGGCATTGTATAACATGACAGTAAAAGCATCACGTTCGGCTGTTGATTGGAGGATTAAAAATTAAAAACCGAGCGATGCCTCTGGGCAATGCAAGTTGTGACATTTCTGGAAATAGGCCTTCCTGAAAAACCGCAGGCAATATACTGGAAGAAACTGTGCCTGCTACTACGGTAGACTATGCCATAGGGCTTAGATCAAGGTGAAATCTGCCCTCACCAAAGAAACTACCACACATTAATTGCTGTAAAAGATAAGAAAAAGAAACAGGTAAAAAATTGATATGGTTATAAAATAAAAATCTGTACTATACTTCCATGCTCTGCCAGAGAGTAACGAGATGAATTTTCTATAGTAGAAACAAACAAAATACGAAGAAATGCTCAAGAATGAATGATTGAATGAGAAATTGGTAAATAAATAGGTAAAATAAGTACTTATAGGTAAAATAAGTGGTCAGAGAACAAACGCTTGTCACAGAAATTGTGTCGACACTCGGTTTTGATAGTGGTAACTATTTATCAAGTCATTCGCATTCCTAATGAGAGAAGGGGAAATATGGCACCATTGGCTCCTGACTGTATGATTTTATGACAAACGCCTGTTTAGAGATTAAAGAAACGGTATGTTCAAAAGTTTTTATTGCGGTTTTTTGGTTCGCTAGCTTGCGTCGTAATCTTTCAATGGACAGAGCGCATATTGACCCAATAGCTGGAGCCACTCTAACCAAAACAATCCAAATTTTTGTGAAGAATCCCAATAATTAATTTGAAACACCGTAAGTTGGTCATTTCAGTCTAAACCACATCCACGGAAGCGTGCATATAATTTGGAAATTGTTACACCTTGACGGAACACTTGTAACAAATAAAACCAAACAGCTTAGTAAAACGGTGTGGAAAGTGTCAACTTAATCCGACGTAAACGCTCTCGCAAAGTATTTTTAAAGCGTATTAGAGAAAAAGTACGCCCTAAACGCTTTGCACTTGTGTTGTACGCCTTATATTTGTGTGTTAAAATTTGAGCAAGGCGAAAGTTATAAGTTTTGCGGACAAGTGATATAAATAATAACGAACACGTGCCAGCAAATGTTAAAAATGATAGAAGGACGCATTCAAGTAGTTTTGAGTACATATATTTAATTTTTTCGATGTACAACACTCTGGCTAGAGATCAGTTCATCAATTTAGACTCCATCATTAATAATAAAACAACCTCAAGGACGTCATGTCAACACATTTCAACAATGAATCACGCTACCCCACTAAATGTAGCCATAGCTTCCCGAAGACAATATCAACGGAATTCCAGGAAAGAATTTCCGACTGATAAATGACACGTCATGACAACGAAGAGATGAATGGAGGTAAAAAAAATAATGGTGGTTTAATGCGAGAAAATATCTGGAAGAAGGTGAATTGAGCTTTAAAAATATTCTGTCGCATTTAGGCTGAGATATAACAGTGCCGCATATTCGTTGAGAGTAGGTCGCACTTCCTAGAATAATAGACTTTATGTATTATTTCCTCTCCCGTAGAAACGAAACCATTAAAGTGATATATGGGGCCATGAAAGATGTGAAGACATGTGGAAATATGAATATAAGCGTACTCAGTCGAAGCACAGCATATAAGTACTAGGGCGTGGATGAAATTCGCAGCTATCTCTAGCATATTTAGCTCATTGAATACAATCTTAGATTAAGATATTGGAGACTCATTTAGGGCGTAAGATTTACCGCTACAGGCATATACTCGAATTTATTTCTGCCCATTCAATTCAACGAGCATTTCACGAATGGGACAGTCTAATTTAGACACTGCTACCAAGTTGTCACAGAATGGATCGACGAAAAATTGTTCCCTTCAAGTTAACACGGATCGCAATTACAATCATATGAGCAACTACGATTTCCCTAAAAAGAGCAAAAAGACTATCACAAAAACTTCACTTGCACAATTGTTAAAATACTGATAGGCGACTAGGGGACGGTAGAGTTTTTTTAAAATTCTATAATTTTCACAGACAGTCGAAAAACACAAAAAAATATCAGGCGTCCACCTTCGCACAAAATCCTTGACCGAATACCGGAAAGGGAGTCCAAAAATGTTTATCCACGGCCGAAATTGTTTATGGCCGCGAATTGCTTTCGCGAGTTGGAGCGGGCAGAGAGCTGCGTTAATCCCCAAAATAAAATGAGCCGGGCATAAATCAACCCCTAACCAAACACCGAGAGGGGAGGGATTTTAGGGGAGTGCACGATTTCGGTCGTCAACATACCCGAGTACACAAAAAGCTTTAAAATGCAGTTATCAAAACTTGGCCGTCGAGGACACACCACATTCGAGCTCATTATTTGAGAGCTGCGATACTTCCTAAAGCCCTAGCATAGCTATAACGACAATTAAATGAAACGAATCCAGAGAATGTAAAACGCAGCTTTTCATTTTTTTTCATTCGATGACCCACACGAATGGCCCCGTGAATGATACCCGGTGACATAAATTTCATCATCCCTCCGGTATTCGGACAACTTTTATTTTCCGACGAAGGTCGTCCAGAACCACTTAGTTCGAAATTTTATTTCCCTCAAAGTACCGACAACATATCAGAAAATCCGTTCGAGACAGGGAATAAGGATTTCATTCACGGAAAATTTTCAACGGGTGCACTAAGGTGGGTGGGTGGGACCCGCGCAATTGGGTTAACATCCTAATCAGTCGTTCATTGGGTTGGAGTAAGGAAAAGAAAAAATCCATCCAAGAAAAATGTACCTCAAGCAGTAAGCGATCCCCAATTATTTCAGAACGGTATTAGAGCCCTGATCGTCCCTGGCGACCGTGGAAATAAATGAAACAAGCACCGCAGAGAACGGCAATTGCATACCGAGCTGCGACGGAAAGGGCTTGAGCGGAAGGTCTGACGGGGGAGGAGAGGGGAAAGGGGAGACGGGAAATAACGATCTCCAATAATCCCTGGCTGAATGTCTCGCATCGTCGATATCGTTTGATAAAGGGAGACAGCGGCAGAGAAATTGAGAGAAATTGAGACAGGGATGGAAGAAGGAGTCCGCATACGGAGATGCGAGTCTCATAATGGCGGCGAAGGGACGACTTACTCCTAGAGGGATCAACGAGCCAGAGACAATAAATCGAGAGGTACAATGGCCCAGAGGCGCGACTGGGGAATTAAAAAAAACACACGAAGAAGGAAGCGTGCGCTACCACCCGGAGTTGGATAAGGAGGAGGATAGATGGATGGAAAATAAGAAAATAAGAATGAGGTGGAGGGAGGGAGGAATTCATTTCGAACCGGAGGGCGATTAAAACGGACAACTCGCCAGCGACAACTTTTTTACTCGAATCTCGCGAAAATGGAACGGAAGGGGGTGAGAGAACGTGAACGGACGGCAGATCTGAGAAAGTTTGAGACCACTGGGCGAGAAGGAAAAGCCGAAACCTGATATTTTTCATCTGAAAAAGAAATAAGGTGAGACTTTTATCTCACATAGGGGGTACATTCCATGGGAGAAAATCGAAAAAAAATCGTGAGGTTTCTTCAACGTATTCGGTTCTCTTTGATTTGGAGTACTCTGGTCGGTCAGAAAAGGGATTTCAGATCCAGTTGAATGTTTAAATCTTATCCTTGAGAACTGAGGAAGAAAAATAAATTAATAAAATCATATCATCCTAGCGAGGTGATCGAAAATTTAGACAGAATTATTTTATTCCGGAATAAGCTCAGAATAAATTTTTGAAAAGTCAGCAGCATTTAAACAGCAACATGTAAACTATGGAGAAACGTATATTTTAATTATTTACAATATATTATAAATTACAACCTCAACAATGCAAAAAAATACTGCAGAAAATGATTATATCAGTTCTGGAAACGAGTTTGATTTTCCAGTCTATAAAAATATAATATCGTCACAAAACAGTAATATATCATTCGATGTTGATTATAGATACTTTAGTTCAGTCCTAATCGTCATGCGCCAATGAAGATGACATTTATTTATGGCGTGATACTTTTTCGTTTACCACACGCTACCGACTTGTGTGCCTACTGGGAATACTGATAAGCGTATATTTGGTTAGCCATCGGGCAACCAGAATTATAAAACACCTCTCGCCGCAGCAGAATTCGAACCTCAGGCCTTAATATGCAATTTAAAAAAAATACTAAAATAATATACAAAAGCTGAAAGGAATTTCTAACTCCCCTGCAAAATATTTAACTCTCAGCTGCAAACATTCTTTTCTAAAATCAAATTTGCAACGGTTTTGCATATTCTTTCTGTATATTCAGCTAATAACTAGCAATTTAAATCTGGACGGAGAATGATTATAAAAGTTAATACTAGAATCTAAAATATACATTATGCGCCAGATTATAATTATATAGCTCAGCGGAAAATATTTCAGCATCATGCTCTTTATTATGGTACAGAAATAGAGGGAACTCTGGGAATTTCAGTTAGATGGTAAACATAGGCTGTTAATAGTATCAATTTTAGAGGCAATGGCAGTAATGAATTACAGTGATAAATATAAATTAATAGAATTTATTGATAAAAAAATACGTATTTGCTCGATGTTTTTATTCCGAGAAATGTTTTCCAGTTGAACATAATTACTAGGGCATTAATGAAACACCATATTTCAGAGTGAATTGAGGCCACTATTTTTACCCATAGCGCCAACTAACCCAGTTATGCAAATATTTAATCATACTTTTGCTAAATGGCTGGTCGTTTTCTATGGACTCAATTCAACGAAAATTTCAATCAGATATTCTCAGTGGAATTACTGCAGTTCATACTTTTGAATCAATGAAATCAACTAAGATTATATGAATAACTAACGAAACTCATTTGTGTATACACATGCTCGTACATGAAATGATGTGACCGGTACTCATTTAATCATATCCCGCTTTAAAAGTGAAAATCCTGCAGCGACAAGTATTTTGATCAAACGCTATAAACATTCCCGTTAACATTTCTTTGAAATTGAAGGGAGATAAATATTGCAGGCAAATAAATCCTGGGGTCAAATCGTTGGGATCGGAGCAACGAGAGATAATACATATTTAAAAACTATCCGAATTACGAGCATGATCAAATCAAAAGGATATATCAACCCACAAAACATACCAGACAAGAGTGCCTTCCTTTTATAATCCCAAATCCTTTTAAACCAAGCCCGCAATGTGACACGAGCTTAGGGATACTAAAACCACTATTGTCCACATACCTATATTGTACACCCGAACTGAAAACAAATAACGAAAAAATAATAACACCCGGCACGCAAAACCTCTCGCGAAAATGGGAGACGCGTCGCAAAAGAAGTAATATTGCCCGCCCTGGCTCAGAAAATTCTCTTCCGCTTCCAAAAACCATTCGATTCTCCAGAAAAAATCTCATCACTTCCGATACAAAAAAGGACAGAAACTTAACGATTCCAGGAATCCTCCAACTACCAAAACATCACGAACGGAAGACCGGCGGAACTTAGCTGCGTTGCGAGAAAGAGCAGTGAGCGGTGGGAGGCGATCGGAAAGGGGCGCGTGAAGGAGTTACCCGGGCGGGGAGGAGAGTGGGTATGGGGTGGAGGCTGTGGGTGGCGGAGAAGGAGGAGAGATCCGTTCGTGTGGTGTAAGAGAGAGAGGGATGTGAGCTGGGGCGAACGGCACTGAAAAACCCCCTTTCCCTACCAGATGGGAGCATCTCCGCCGATATTATTCCCTCGAATGGACTGTACGTTACAAGGGTCTCAGAGGAGTTTCCAGATCCCCTTAACAAGCGCAGCGTCGTCGTCTCACTCCAGCGCCTCCGAGACACCCTCTCTCTCTCTCTCTCACTTCCTTTCTTCATCCGATAACCGTGTCCCTCCTTCCGCCCAATTCCCCACCTACTCCCTCCTCGAAAAACGCTCCTTACCCACCTCGTCCCCATTCTCGATCCTTCCAACTCTCGCTTTGTCCCCGGTCACCCACATCTACGCCTACGAGGAATCTCGAAAGCTTGACTGCGTTTTCATAAAAGGAAAAAAAAGAAAACGCTCGTGAACCACTCGTCCTTTCCTGCTACACCTGCCCTTGCGTTTACGCGCACAATTAGAGGAAGCGCTCACGGAATGAAATCCCCTTTTCATCTCCCGAGCGCTATATCGAACGTTTTGGATCGCACAAGTAATACTCACCATTAGAACATCTTGCCATTAAACCACAGCGCAGTACACACACAGGGAATTTTGAAGCATGAAAGTAGACTAGTCTACGTATTACTTCATCTCACCCAAAATTATTGATGGCGGTGATACCTAGAACAAACGTAAAGCTTCATTCCCGAAATCATTTCAATTATCAAAAATATCGAAAACCATATGCGATAACATTTCACGGTATCAGATCTCATGCGGTGAATCGGTTCTAATGGACAACAAATACTCAACTGATTCTCTATTTCTTAATGTTTTATTGTACCCGTTTGGACTCGTTGCACCATTTTAAAGTCAAGTACATGCAAGTAATTTAATGTATCATCAGATTTATAATAATACTTTAGACAAGAGGAAAACTGTGAGCACGTGTTTGCTATTCAATGAGTAGGTCGAAATTCTATCTCTTTGAATCAAAATACACAATCTTATTATAATATTTATTGCAAGCAATTGTTAGAGGAGTTTACTAGTCGGAATCAACGGTCCGAAAATTTTAACAGAAACAACAAGTATTACCTAGTCGACGAGCTCCAAGGAGTGCCAATGGGCGAGTTCATGTCTCACCGCAAACTCAGCGAAGTCCATAACGAGAAAATGCAGCATCCTTGCCCGAGATTACCCACGACCTTTGGCTTACACAGAGAGGGTGTCGCTCGTGGAGATGAATAGAGCCATTGTGACTAGTGACCAAAGTATGATTTGATGTACGGATAGATTTCCGCAGGCTTTATTAGAACTAAAAGATTGACAGACAACTCGCAATTGATGGCACATTACACTCATACACATTATTCGCATCACTTTTTAAGTCTGAAGTTTGAAAGTACTCGTAGGTTCCCTCAGTTTTACGACAAAGTTGTGACAAAGGATTCCTATAATCGGTTACTGGAGTCAAGGATTTGATCTTAAAAAGCGAATAGAAAATTTGGGAACATGAATATATCAGCAATGCTACGCAGATGTCTGTCTGCATAAGTATAACATACTTACTAATATTCATTGAATGATAATTTATGTTTCTTCACTTATCCATATTTGGGTAAATATGCATTCATTATATATTTTTCATAACTAATGTTAAACCTATTCACTTAAATACTATTTCATCTTATTTCTGATGGTTCAATCAATCCTGTACTCTTCAAAAAATTATCAATGAAGTAGAAATCAAAATCTAACAGCTAAAAGTTCAATTATTTTCTATAAATATTATTTTAATTACATTTCAGTATATGTTTACTCGACGGAAACTAATATCTGAATTTTAGGAAAACGATTTCCAGGTCTTTTTTTTTGTATTGAAATTTTTGAGCACACTGGTTATTTTCAGCAATTTTTTAAATTTCTATTTCAGTAATTTTTTCCATATTCGAAATTTTAGGGTCCTAAAATTTCTCTAAGGGATGGCACAACTTACTTTATGAAAATCTTGCTGACATTCATCAAAATGAGAGGATATTATTTTGCAGTGGAGTTTCCCGCGTCTCTGCCTGTTCGCATCATCCTAACGATTAAGCGACGGGACTCTTCCGAGGTGGATTTAGGAAATCGTGACACAGCACAGACTCGGCAAAACGCGACGCGAGGCTCACAGGATTTTTTTATGTGTACTCGACTGGAAAGACGATAAAGGAAGATATGGAAAGGGACTGAGAGGGAAGAAGCAAAAAAAAGGAGAATGAACAGGAAGTTGAAACAAGTGAAGAAGGGTATGGGTTTGGATACAAATAGGGTGTCTAGTCTTGATCGATTGAAAGATAAGGTGACAGATTGAGATGAAGGAATTAAGGGTCTGAAAAGTAAGGAAAGGGAAATAAATGAAAATTAACAGAGAATATTCGCGAAGGAATAACGGAGGTCAAGAAGACGGGCACGGATTTGTAAATTGATTGAATTTGAGTAATAAAAAGATGACAGGAGAGACGATGACAGATGCGTAACGTTGGAGTAGAAAATAAGGAGGATGTTAAATGATTCAGATGAAAGGGGAACACGAGAAAGCTAACAACATTTGAACTTTACAGCAGTATTCTGAAGGGCCTGGATACATTACGGCAAATAGAAGTCCCAATTTTGTTTTTTAGTGAATATATTCAAACATATTTGCATACGGAACCATTACATGAGCCATTCAATATAATTATTTACAATTCGAAAGACAATACGATTCTAACACACCTTCCATCCTTCGCAAAACCCAACTCGCACGAAAATTTCTCCCTCACTATAAGCGTCAAATTTCTACTGAATGAAATACGAGGTGAGATTCACAGGAAGAAATTCATATTAGAAAGGAGATACTTCAGCTTTTTATCAAACCCTGTGAGACTGGCTACGTTTGGAGAAAATTAAGAAAAGATAAGGGTATAAAAGCACCAAGGAAAATGAAGTGGAACTAGCAAATACGTTTGGGATGACCTTTTTTGTAAAGCTGAAAAGTAGCTGGTGCCAAAATACAGACGCCATGACTGGGACGCGATGACTCCGTATTTCCGGCATGCTCCTATGGGGTACACGCGTTAACCCAGAAGCTTTATCAGATGGAGTGCCCTACTAATCACGAACGAACGAAATCCTTTCTACTCCACAGCCTTATTATATCACAACGGTCGACCGCATCCACAGAAAAATCAAAAGAGAAAGGAATAGTGAAGGATTACAGATTAGAGAAAAAAAGACTTCTTGGTTTATCTGACATAAACGACGGTCAGTAAGTTTGAAAAAGAGCATATTAATATTTAATAGCTCTTTGTTTTTACAGACCGGGAGGAAGTCTCGTAGAAAAAGAGCTTTGAAAAATAAATTTTTTTCGACTTAGTGAGTCAAAATGAAAAACGCTCTCAGTGAGGGGAAAAAAATGGATCCGAAAAAGTGGCGCCTCACGACAAAAGCTCAAATGCATTCCACACTTTTTTCATTTATTAACATGAAAGTATTACATTGAATCTTGATGAGGGATCGACATTATCACGCTTTATCCTAACTTTACTAAACACAAAAATAAATAATCTCAATATCAATAAAATGGGGTCAAGAAGTACGCAGTGTACTAGGAAGACGCAAAGGGCAAAGGCAAAATTCCTGGATACAGGCATTTGCTTTTCATTGTTCATTTCACTTGCCTGTACATTAAGGCCACGCAGACCTTAGGTCCTTTGAGGCCAAATAAAATATGGTGATGCAAGTTTTTACGGAATTTAAGCTACTTTGGGTTTGCTTAATACACAACTTAAAATTAAAGAAGCGGTTAACAATTATTTGCGATCCGACCCATTAATAGCAGCATCACTGTGCCTTTGTGGATACTTCGTAGTCTTGGGGTCATTCAGCAACGGCTTTTATGTTAATTGACACAATTAGCCAGTAATTGGCCGATCAATAGTGAAAACCAATTAAGGAAAGAGAGCAAATCAATAAAAAAGAGATTATAAGGGTGTATAGACTGAAATACAAGTTAATATAACTTCTGCAGTCTCTCGAAGCACATCCCCTGGGACGCATTGCATTCCTGGTCTCTTAACGAAAACGACTATTGGGGGTGGGGGAGCTGAATACTATCAGATGGCAGTCAATCCTGAGGATGAAAGCGCATTTCTCAATGAATGTCTACGTTAACCGACTCCCAAGTTGAGCGCCTGCGTTCCACATTTACAGAATCTTTAATTTACATGACTTCTAGGTTTGGCAGGTCGGCGAAAGGAAAAATCGGCGAGGGAGAGTTTGGTCCGACCGGGAAGTTAGAAGAGGTAGCGTCAAAAGGATGATGGGGAAGGAGAGGGAAGCGGCGAGAGGGCGAACGTATTCGAGCATCGGACGGCGGAGTCGAAGTGGGAGTGGGAGGAGGGGGGAGAGCGAGGCGACGGTGAAAAGGAGAGAGGTGGTGGCGGTGGAAAAATACGGTAAAGGGTGACGGAAAGGACGGGTGGAATGGGGAGGGTCGACCGGAGATGTAGAGGGGGAGGACGGAAACGAGAGAGAGGAGAGGTGCGAAGGAGGCAGGCGGGGCGCCGGATGCACGCGAGTGAATTAACCCCATTCCGAACCAATTTTTGAAGCCTACCAAGGGGGAAAATTTATACTTCTCTTGGGGCACTTCCGCGGGTGGGAGGGAAAGGGGGGGGGCGATGATTTATGAGAGCGGAGAGGGGAGTGCAGAGAGGTGGGGAGAGACTGGCTGGCGAAACAGAGGGTTAACGGTGAGGGGAGCGGTCGGGGGTGGCTCGAACATGGGGATGATGCAGCAGGGAGGTGGGCGAAGCATTGGGGGAGGGGAGAGAGGAGGCAGAGAAGAGAGAGGGGGCGAGAACCATTGGTGGTGGTGGTGGTGGGAGGAAGAGGGGCGGAGTGGATATGAAAATTTGACGTCGTATTAAAACACTGGGACGAAAATAAATTGTTCGGGCAGGGGGAGGATTTGGCGGCGAGGAGGCGTGGGGCGCCTCCGTTAAGACTTATTGCGCATCCTTTCCTGATGCGAACGGAATCAAAACTGAGAAAAAATTCGGAGGAAGAGGAGGGTGTGTTGCGACGACGAAGAAATCGAACGAGGAACAAGAAAGAGGCGACGGAATGCTGATGCGACTCCTTGAGGAGGGCGGCTATGGATTTAGGCCAGCGGCGAGATAAGACGAGTCGCCTGGAGAGAATAATAGATAACATACATCCCGCGAGGAATTAAATGGGAATGTCGCCCATACGCGAATTCAATGCCTCGGGACTCACCCTGCCTCACAACCCCTCCCTAACTTCCGAGGTTGCAGACAGGAATGCAATGAAGTGCAACGAACTCACAAAATTTAGTTACCCGCATTTAATTAAATTCAATATTTTGAAAAAAATGGGCACGTTAAATATGGTCGCCCCGAAATTCGCAGTTTAAATGAAATAACAGGAATCCAATTATGTAGATCAATTAATCCTCTGACGGGTTTATTACTACTCCAAAGGTCGAATTTCATTAGGTAACGGATGACTGAAGAAGGAATGTATTAGAAATTAAAGTCTGCATTCCCATCAGTCGCAGAAGTCGCGAGTGGAAACGCCTATTACGTATTCCGAGTTCGTCTGGAGATTAAAAATCCATCGCGCTTATTAAATCAAAATCTTTGTCCAATAAAAGCACACTCCGAAGACCCTGAGATATAATTCTCTCTCTCTTAATTTTTTTTTAAATCGAGCTTTAGCCTATTTGAGGTAGGGATTAATTCCAACCTACGGGAGAATGACCACGCTAACGTTTATTGCGTATGCAGCAAAGGACCTTTACTTATTTTTTTGGCTAACCACATTTGGATGCTGTGGGGCATTTCAGTCATGAAAACAAATCCGCCTTTAACAGCCACGCTGTAATTTTCCCACCCGCTTAACAAAGCCCTAAAAGACAATCGCGATTAAAACTTGGGAGTTGTTAATGGATTATGTTAAGTCAAATGGTTAGATTGCGGAGGCGAGTGGCACAGAAGTAGGGCAACATTGAACACGGCGACTGTCCCAAATTGGGGTAAAGAACTTGCGCAGCATTCCTGTTCTCATTAGTCGAGTAGGCATCGGGAAAAAATTCGAGAAGAGGGATTAAAACTTGAAAGATTAAGCGAGCAAACGCAGTTCATTAAAGGGGGACAGGAGACATTCTCGAGGAAGCTCTGGAGAGATGTACGTGCGAAGGAATAAATAAGCCAATCGCCACTTCCTTCCTTATCACTGCAATTATAACTGCAGAGAATACGCAAGTAAAGAAGACAGGAACTAATCAAATCTAAATCGTTTAGAGATATTTATATCTGGAGTTTGTATGATCAGTGAATGGTTATAAAATATTGAAAGACAATTTTTATGCGTGAGTTTTTGCGGAGGACCATGACCCAAGTTATGCATAACATATTATTTCGGCTAACTTTCATTTATTTTGTTTTGCAGTACTGTAGGCATTAAAATGAACATTTGGGAATACACATTTTTTGGTAAAATAAGCTTTAAACGTATGTCGTATTTTAATTGTTACCAATATCTAAATACTACAAATAAATATCAGGTTTAAATAGCATGAAATTATTACAAGAGATTATTCCGGTTAGAATTTCGTAAAAATAATATATACTTTATTTCGAGTTAACTCTGAGGAAAATCGTAACTGGCTCAAATGGAACTTGGGGAGTAATTAGAGGAAACACAAAAAAATACAATAAAAAACCAGCTATTATAATACAGAACGCCTCATGGAAAATCCTCGAGAAAATAAAATGAATAATCAGCCACCGGGAACATCCTCAGCTTGAAGAGTTATATTTTGCCCCGGAAAGTTGTAAGCCCACATGGTGAGAAAAAGAAAGAACCTTTGCAGATTCGCATGAATTTTCAAATGTTTAATTATATAGGCTACTATAAATTGAAGCTAGAGCTGTACGTGAACAATTAAAACAAATAAATTGTTTACCGTTTAGATGAGCTGCTTAACTTGTTTGTCTTTCGGTGATGCTGCGTTCGGAATTTATCATGCCTGCCGCAGGATGAGGTACTCCATTGCAATTCGGTTTCGATAAATTAGTCTAGTATTAGCTTAATCAGGACGCATGTCTTTTGTTTCAGAGCGAAGTCACATTAAAAACACAATTAGATCTACCATTTCTCTAATTTGAGTTCCAAGTCATAGTTCAAAGCTTCAACCGAGACGGAATATTAAGTCACACCACGAGACGCATTAAAGCATGTGGCTCCAGGGGTCGGCCGAACTACGGCGAGGGAATGTTCACTCTGAGCAAAATAGTGTGAAAGACGACGCTTTGGTAGCATGAAAGCGTTAAACCACAATTAATTGTGATGGCGCGGGCATAAAATTATGTATCGAGTGATATAATAGAGCACGACTACGTGCTGTATTTCACGCGACCAAAGGCGTGGCCCTTTCGATCTTGGCCTCAACGCGGCGGCGTCGGAACAACCCGTCCCTATTTTACGTCGCCTATCGCTCACCACGTTTCAAGGAAGAGTAAAAGAACGGGAAGAATAAAAAAGAGAAAGAAGAAAGGAGACCAGGAAAAGGATCGCCATGAGAGAGAGGCTCGTAAAATTCGTTTCCTTCTGAAGCCTTACGCGGTGATAAAAGGAAAGCCGAGCGATTAAAATAAAAAAAGAGCTCCGTATGGCAGTGATACGTGAGGGAGAAAGAGAAAGGCGGAAGCGGAGTAAGAAGAACAACAACTAGACGAGACAATTTTGCCCGGGAGGACCGGGTGAGGAAAATGAAGGCACGAAATCGGCAGGAAAGAGAAATTGAGGGAATTCTATGCAAATGGAGCACAGAGAAAGGATAACAAGGGGGGAAAGGGGGGTGGGGAGAAGAAAAAATGTAGAGCTTAGGGACAAACAAAGTGACCGGCAGTCGGTAATGCCGAATATGGGCGAGTGAGGTGGGGCGGGAAGGGGGGAGCGACGATAAAGAGAACATTGGACCGGGTCCGAAATTGTGTGAAGGTATTCATTCGGGATTGGGATCATATCCTACATCGAGAGGGGCTGATTAGATCCCGTGACTGGTCTTAAATGAACTTTATCCTGTCTTGATTTGATATTCGAAAGGAAGGCTTTCACGGTACTTGCAACCTAATGAAGCGTCTTCGTTCTGCTCCTAAAATATAGCCAAGGCACCCTTAAACTACTTATCTCAATTAACCCGAACTGAAATAATATATAATAACACGCGAGAAAGTTTTCAAGATATTTTTTATTTCAAACAAACTCAACACACATTTCGGTTTCCCTATTTATATAGGCGTGAGAATTACTAGAAATCTCAAGAGATGAGAGAAAATTTCTCAAAACTTGAACCCTCTAATCAATTCACTGTAAATATTTTATGAAACTTAAAAAAAGTACTACCATTGTGGACGCTAAGCTACCTTGAGCATATAACATTTCTTCTAATGGTGACGGGCAAGATATACTTCTTTTTGCAGGCACAAAGTTCCAACCACTTTCAAGAAATGAGTAACATTTATCAATGTAAGAGTTAGAGAACATTTCGATAATGATTACACGTAGGTGAGGGGTATTTTCGATCAATTAAATGATTACAGAATAATAGAGATGTTTACAGAGATGTCAGGGATGGAAAAAGTAAATTACTGAACTTCAGAAAGTGTTGAGGTTTATTGCATCGGAAAACAATTTTATTTCGTTTTAACTGCATTTCATGCTCAACTAATCAATCATGTGCACTAATATTATACTGTGGTATTATATAAATATTGATATTTTATTGAAAATGAAAGATAATTAAAATGTCTTTCACTGAAACGCCCCATCCATATCAACAATGTGCTATATTAATCCAAGTATCATTACATTTATTCATTTATGAAAAACACGATCAACTTGTTAAATAGTTCGAAAAGATATTACCCTCATTAAAAACCACGTCGTGCCTATCATATACGCATGTTTAATCCTGCCTCGAAATTAGCATCATCAATCGAAAAGGAAAATTGATTGGGAAGGGAGTAAACTCTTTCAGGAAGTGTGGTACATACAGGGTTCGTCCGGAAAATAAGTTTACGATGCTCATTGTCTTTTTTGACAAAAGGGGAGTCGTCCACTACGAGTTTGTACCTGAACGACAAACTGGAAATGCTGCATTTTCCGTCCAAGTGCTCGACACGCTTCGAAAACGAGTCGCCCGCATCCGGCCAGCGATCAAAAACACCTGGCGGCTGCATCACGACAATGCGCCGTCTCACACCGCGATTGTCGTGTCGGACTTCTTGGTCAAGCACGGCGTGGCAACGCTGCCGCACCCGCCCTACAGCCCGGACTTGGCACCACCGGACTTCTTTCTGTTCCCGAAGATAAAGAGGAGTTTGAAAGGAACACGATACGGGACTTTGGACGCCGTCAAACAGGCCGTGACGACGTGTCTTCGAGAGGTTCCCGATGATGCTTTCGCGGGAGCGTTCCAGGAATGAGAACGCCGCTGGAACAAGTGTATCGACTCACAAGGGTCCTATTTTGAGGAATATTAGCTTAAGATATGTAAAAGTGTAATAATTTTTTTTCCTGAGCTCAGTACACTTATTTTCCCGACGAACCCTGTATATTGGACCACCTGTTTGCTTTACTATTTCATGGTGGTTCATCATCACCCCCTGTGAAGCATGCTATTGTTGTTTCATGGAGGTTTATTTCCTGAACCACCATCCTCGCTTAAGTAAATTCAGTTACCCTGTATACCGTTCCTTTTAGTTTTACCTTTGGAGGGTAGAGAACATAAAATTTGTTTTCTTTTTAAATTATATCATCTCACTTAACGTAAACCATTGTTTGATTGGATTAGTCATTTTTTATGGGTAACCACAATTATTTTTGTATGCATTAAGATTTGATTGAAAATGATTAGCTATAAGTTGTAATACGATTGGCAGTTTAAGAACATTATGAGGATTATGCGTAAATCACCTGATACGCTGAGAGGAATACTGATGATGCGGATTGGGAAACTAGTGTCAGCTATACAAAAACATATATTGCCTAGACACAACATCTAGCTTGTCCTAACTTCCTTTCTACTGTTCTTCGCCCGGTCGAAAAATTGTACTGAAAAATTGGAATTCTTTTATTTTGAGTCACTCTGTCTCTCGGTCCGTCCATATGTACGTCTTCCGCTCCGAAAAATTGCAACTCTTTCGAGACAAATTTAACTTTGACGGACACTCCAGTACAGAGAGAATGGACATTCATTCTTTACATAAAATAACAGTGCCAGTAGTTGATAAGTCTTGGCCGCGCTCTGCGTAGCAAAATCAAAGTGTACCGTTCTCGCTATTTTTTGCCCTGAACGCATTACGTTAATTACGTTTGTTTTAATGAGAAGTTTTTATTATGAGAAGAAGTTTTTAAATAAAGTTCAAAATGGGAAATTAAATTTTTAATGCCAATTAGTAAGATATATTCTTCGAACGAAGAGTCTCCTCTTTAATAACTTTAAAAAAAATAGAACTCAATCCGGGTTCCAATTTATACTTGAAATTGTGTAACATGGAACCAGTTATTAAGAAAATAATTCTGAAACAATACCAAGTTTCACATTTAAAACTCTTTTAAAAAGGTATGTTATAACAAATGATAAAAAAACTTATGTCCACTCTAGTTAATTAGGTGATTATTCCCGGTTCACAGGTTGGACATTTAGTTTATGGCTTCCTATTCCCGACTTTTTCTCAATTTTCCCAATGAAAATACCTTTCATTTTCCCGATTTTCACTCTCCCGAGGGCTTGGAATCTGGTTTTTTCGTGAATTATTTCTTATCGCTTTGCGACTTGCTGGAATTACTATAATTGGTCAGACAGCAGTAACGGCTTTTAGTAGTTTCTGCACGCGTGATGATCTGCGACAAACGCGAACTGATTTCACAAATAAAATAACTTCTTTGCCCATGGAAATTCCGGATTCGGATATTAAAATTTCCGACATATCGAAAAATTAGGAAATTGCCCCATTTCTTCATAGCGTTTTGAGCAATTCCCCGAATTTTTATTGATCACTCCATTCGCCCGACTGGGTGGCTACCTTTGTCCAGCTCTGAAAGCCTGGGAACTTTATCAAAGAATTTTTCTTAACATATGTTCTGGAGGTAACTTTTACAAAGCGTATCCCGAATACATGTAAGATTTTCAACAACCAAATTATGTACACTTGGGACGTACTAAAATCGAGTCTGATTAAAGCACAAATGAAACATTTTCCCACAACTCGCCATTACCATTAACAAAACTTGATTTACTTGGTGTGCAGTGTTTACTTGGTTTAAGTTTACTTGATGTTAAGTGTGAAATGTAGATTTAACACTGGTGCCAGATGGTGAACTAATACACTTTGTGGTATAAAGATACAATACGATAAGAAGTCTGGCACTTGTGCCATCAACAAGTGCCAGACGTGCTCGCGTGAAATATTGAAAAATGTTTGCAAAGTGTAATTTTGCTGTGTTCAATATGCCGAAGTTTATAACAAACAAAGAGCATTCGCGGACAGCATTTTTGTTTTCCTTTCATTTGAAGAAAATTTCAGCTGATTCATCCCGATTATTTCTAGAAGCTTAGGGTGAACATTCTCCGTCGCAAGATATCTGTGAACGATGGTTTCCACGTTTCAAATGTGGTGACTTCGATATTGTAGACAAAGAACGCGGAAAACCGCCAAAAATATTAGAAAAAAATGGCTCGATAAATGGTTCGCGGCAAAAGAGAAAGAGTTTTACCGGCGCGGTATCTTAAAATTGACTGAGAGATGGGAAAAATGAATAACAAGCAATGGAGCATAATTCGAATTAAGCCCTTTTTATTATTCTTCCGAATAAAAAAAATAGTGCTTGTACACCTGGTTAATCATCGTTCCTAAAGATTAAAAAATGCGAAGATGCCAAGGCTAGTCACTACAAATGAATATCCCACGTTATTAGACCGAGCCAACCACTTTTAATGATGGATAACCCTTTTGCGTGAATGCGCAAAAGGTGGGCTTAGCGTTCGACATTTGGAATAATTAACTAAACAATTCAATCAGATTTTCGATTTTTAAAGCTATAAGGAGGCAAGTGTCAGCTTCAATATAAGCAGAGCAAAGAATAATCGAATCTAAAAATATAATCATATTCCGTATATTCTTTTATTGATCGCAGTGGCGGCCTTTCCAGTAGTAGTAAATTCGCCAATTGGCTGTGTTGAACACAATTTCCAACAAATTGTCCGGCAGATTGCGAGATTATCTCCGGATACCTTGGCGCCTTTCGTAAAGAGAGATGGCTAATGTCGACGTTAGGTTTTAGCTCACTCTGGTTCCACACGATGAACTCCAACTTATCATCTAATACCCATCTACAACTAATGGAGCAAAAGAGGTCAACCCAATGACCAATGCTCGAATCTCAAAACTCACCTCCGGCAGGCGATATTTGACCTTGGGCACGGCAATCAAAAGCTAACTTGGGAGTCTTATTGGTTTAATTAATTGGACGGCATTCTTTTTAAAACAGACATTGATTGGACGATCATTTCCAGCTCAGAGCAGGATGAATCTTACGTAGTAAATAAGGGCCAAGGTGTGCTTCAGCTCACCCCAAGGTCTGGTGCCCGGGGAAGAAACAAAACAGCGATGCCCAAAGAAGACCGGGCGTGGGGATTTCGGTGAAGGTAGCGCCGGGAAGAGAACACCATGCCCAACCCGGACGGAGGCAGTAAAAAGACGCGAGGTAGTAAAAGAGAATACATGGTTGGAGGAGGAGAACGATGGGTGGTTGGAGGAAGAATGGGATGACGGTAAACATGGAAGCAGGGGAAACAGGCCCGGTTTATTTTGATTGCCCCTCACTATATTTGACTGCCTAACCTTCGCGCGCGGGAGAGATAGATGTGACCGTAGGGAGAGACCTCGCGGAAATTTTTTTCGCGGGAGAGGCAAACATGAGACATTTTGGAACGCGAACGACGGGCCCACCAAGGGAGGATGAGCACATGCACCACGAGAGGAGGAGAGAAGGGAGGAAAATAGACGGGAGTCACAAAAAAAACAACCGTGGTCCGAACGGGTGGGATGGGCCGCACGCAGAGATTTAAATTGGGACTGGGTATGGTTAGGTCCCCAGAGGGAAGGGGGGATGGGGAGATGAAAGGGACCGAAAAGTGGACTTGGTCCAGAAACGCGAACCGGGTCAAAGGAAACCGAACTCCCGACGCCAAACCCAGAGGGTTGCGCGGAAATAACGAGCGAGTGGTCGGAACCATAGTAAATGGGAGGGTGTGTATGTGTGTCTGTCTGTGCGTTTGCTAGCGATGTAAAATTGACTCTGAAAGTCTTCGAAACGCAATCTGAGGACGGGGGACGGGGGTGGAGAGGGCGAGCCGGGCGACTGCGGGGAAGAGAGAAGGAAGGCAAAAAAGGGACGGGGTTGCGTAATGTGACGAGGGGGTGGGAGTGGGTGGAGACGGGGGAAGGGGGCGCCAAAAGCGAAAACTCCGTGCCGTCTCATTCCGCTCCCAATAGACATAGGCAATCGCGATAATTGAAGGGATGCTGGCAGTGCCGCCACCACCGTTGAGAGCGAAGTGGGGAATTCGAGCGGCATGCTGGGCGGGGTAGGGTGAAGGCTCGGCGGAGAGCTCCCTCTGAGGGCGGCGGGGAGAGGAGGAGGAGGCGAACGGGAAGGACGTGCGTGGGGAGGAAGTCAGGATCGTGAGGGGGGTGGGGGTTGGGAAGGGGAGAGCGCTCTCGTATTCGGAATTGAATACAGCCATTGCCGTCAAATCTGCCATTCCGTTTGCGATTGTCCGCTGAGGCGATATCCCTCGTGCATGAAAGAGAGGGAGGGGGGAGGTGGGATTGAAACAATGCCTCTCTCCAAATACACGCCTTGCAATTGCCGCGGCCATCACAATGCGGATACTGGCATCCATTAGCCCACTTCCTAACTGAATCGCAAAACACACGCACGCACACAAACCCGGTCCAGGCTCCAGCAGTACACGCACGAACGATCCCATCCAAAATATTCGTGGAAACGTCCAAAACGCCTTTTCTCCGGAGTTGTACACCAACTCTCGTCCTTCTTCCCCCCAGCTAGATTAATCGTCGAAAATGAAAACCGGAATCCCGACGGGAAGGATGGAAGTTGTAGAGACGTGAAGGGAGGAGGCGGGCGTCTTTGGTCTTTTTATCCGCGCAGGGTGGTAGGGGTAAGCCGGGAGTTGCCGTCGGTGTGATGATTTTTCCCTCCGAGGGCGGTCTGGGCGTCGTGAGACAACTAGTTATTGAGGAGGCGAGAGAGGCACCGCAAGGGAAGCGTCGTCTCTCAGAAGGCTGGGATTGACAGGGAGGTCCTATGCCGCTTTTTGGTGGATGGCCACTAAATCTCGACACGAAACAAAAAAAATCTCCGAGGATCCCTCACGAAATTCTGTCGACGTGGGAGTCTTCCAGCTGGTGGACCTGAGCCGTATATTGTTGGTTTTCATCCAAAAATAGCGGATTCCTCGGCTTGTAACCTTCCGTTGTTTCATTTGCATTGAGTTGATGCGGTTGCATAGTTGGTTCTCAGGTGGCAGATTCAAAACATTTGCATTACTTTCATTGGCATTAGATGAATTAACTCTGCCCTTTTTGCACCAAATGGCCCCATTCCCGTTTTGTGCGGATTGAAAAAAATCTCAATAAAGATCGCAAGTGCGGATGTTACACCAATCCATCTCCGAGGATCATATTTTTAATGAAAACTTATACTACAAGTTCTTTTTATTTAAAAATTTGTCCTTGTGCACGATTTACGTAGGAATACTCATACGGGACATTAGATCTAGCACATTCTAATTTTTTAGTTGGCTCTTGATTTCTTAAACTACTGGGATGAACAATTTGTTCCATGGGATCCATTCGATTCCATAACTCATGGTAAATATCATCCGGTAGCTGCTCGAAATTTGCTATTTCTATCCGAAGCTAATACCCAATCTCCAGAATGATCTACTCTAAAGTTGGTTTAACAGGAGAGTGTAGAGATCTCCTCTTACTAATCTCTATAATTCACGTGAAAGTTACACATGGTATGCAATGCAGCACTTTTTCCTGTAGTTTCCCATGAAGATCTGGTACCCGGAAATATCACACGGTTTGGATGCAGCTAAGAATGACGAGGGAGTCCACCCGGAATCGTATTCGGGCCCCACGATCCCAGCGCTTCACCCACTGTAACACCATGCCCATAAGCTAATACCAAGGATTATAATTGAAATCGGTATATAGTCCCAGTGAATCAAGTTTAAATAAAGACTAAATCATTTACGAACACTCACAATCATGATTTTTTCTCCACAGAAGAAAACTGACATGGCTTGGTATTCTTAATAGGAAAATGTGAGATTGTTGGATATTTACTGTAAGTATTGCAAGAGAAAAGAAGGTAGAGAAAATTAATCGAAGTCTTCGAGTTGACGGCAATGTTAATTAATTAAAAATTTTCGCGAGCATGGGAAATAATATCAAAAGAATGATACATGTGAAATAAATAATTGCGCAAATATAAAAACCTTTGTTTTCTCTCTGCACCTAAGGGCGATGTAGGATGCCAATTGAAGTGACGCTGATCCCATAACCGTTATCAGCAATTCAGCTCTGGATGTATTCAATTGAAAGAGAAGAAAGCATTACGTAAATCCTACTTCATTCACGGCGAAAAAAATAAAATACAGGCTACGCTACGCATGACCCAAATCCGAGAAAAAGAGAGCCAATCTCTCCAGTGCCTGCCAGTGGACTTAAATTGACTCCGAGGTTCGCCGTAACACTGCATTAAAAAAAAAGAAAGACCGGGGACAATAAAGGAAAATTTTATGCATCAAGAAGATGGTGGAAATCTGCGGACTCACGATAGTCTTTTATTGCGTAGCAAAGTTCACTCCTTTACCGCAGGTAGATCATAAAATACGAGCAATCAATATTAGCGAGTAATAAATTTTAAAAGCACACGCTTCTCAATTATTGACCGAAATGAGCGCCGCGCCAATCAGACGCCAATGCAGGCGGGATACATAATAAAAAATTGGCCTTTTTTCTGTTACACTCGACAGCCTGGGGTGTGCTGCTTGTCAAAAGGAATTCACAATACAACGACGAGGCGTCTTTCACACCAATGTTTGCGCTTGTTTCCACGCTAGCCCAAAGAATGACTACTCGTCCAGCCCTACTTCCATTACCCTTCGCTATTGTTTCAACCTGCACACAAAACCAGCTTGCATTCGTCCGTTGCGGTGTCCGTTCTTGCTTGGTCCCGGATCTCAAGTGGTGTTGATCGGTTATTTGAGCTTAAAAATCGCAAGCAGTAAATAAAAAATAGACGAAGTAATTTCGCAAAAATGCAGTTATTGAAGACAGTACCTACTAGTATGTGAAAAATCTTCGGCCAACTAAAAACTCCGCCGGTAATTTTTCCTCCAGGTTTGTCGTGACGTGGCAGTAAGCAGTTTTAAGAAGAATCGCTGCATTGAAATAATTCGCTTTTAAACCATCCCAATATTTTTTAATATGCTAACTGCAATTCGGTTGTCAATAATTAAAATTAATTTGAACGTAGGACTTCAGAAGACGTTAGGATCTTCAAAGGACGATGCAGTGAGTTACAGTTTTCATAAGGGACCCTAGAATCCTACCTCCATTATGCCAAATGACAGAAAAAAACACTATTCCTAAACCCAGCGTTAGAAGGGCGCTCGCAGACAAGGTAAAAACAGAAATGAAAATTAATTTGGAATAACAGTATCCGTGTGATTTAGGATTAGCTTTCACTAAGACAAACATTTTCTTCGGTAAATCCTAATTTAGCGACACCGGCAGAATTCAGTCAAATTAAAATGCTGACAATGTGAAATTTGCCTCTTTTACGAATATTTTACAGATAACACCTTTATAAAAACAATCAGTAAACATGCAAAGTTATAAGGTACTTTTTATTGAATAAGTCAAGTTTAACTGTTTTTAAAAGTTAAAATTGAAAAATTTTCTATTTTACTGCACAAGCAGAATAAGAGGATGACCGAAGGTTTTGAAACTAAATGGTCATCATGACAATACGGATTCTGATTCCCACCGAATGACTCCAGCGAGAATTAAATTTTTAAACTTAGAGCACAAGATGGACAGAAAGAAATTATTGAGTCGAATTTAACACGAGTTTAAAAAATCGAAAATTAGGTAGAATACGAGTGCATGTTTTTAATTAAGACATTTTAAAAATTAAGGAAAACTAAAGCTTAGTTCAAAATTCAGATTTTAAGACACTCTTCGAAAAGATCCCTAATAAAGAAAGAAGATATAATTAAATTTTATTTCGCAAATTATACAGGAACTACTTATCCCTCATCCGTTCACAAAATTAGTCTTTAATGACAGAAGTTCAAGAGAGCATGAGTTGCATTCAGCGTACCATTAGAATGTGTAGAGACCCTCATAATCTTAATTTACATTTATTTATCAACTTCTTGTCAGTAATTAGCCGGCGCTGATAGGCAAGGGTAGATCTCACATAATATAAGTCCGACGGCAGGTGAAATCCACCCATTCAGCCTAGGGGGGAGCAGTTCTTTCCATGCCACCTAGGGTTTCGCAAAAAGATCGGGTCGGAAAAGATCGGAAAAGCCACCCAAAGAAGTCGAGGGTAGCCAGAGTCACCCAGAGTTGAACCTGGGCCTAAGTTCCCACGAAAGGAGAACACTGAATTATTAGCTGACAACAGAAAAATATGCGGACACAGGTAATGCTGACTCCTTTCTTCGGATTCAGACTTTAGTTCGGAGAAGGCATGACGTCTCTTCATAGATGAACAATAGTGAAATTTTGTAGTTAAATGAATGGATTAGGTGGTATAATTCAATACGAGTACATATTGACCGGGTTAAACAAGTTACTCGGAACAAGCCAAATAATATTACATGCAATATTTCACAGGGCATACATAAATGCACTGGGATTCAGTGTAGTAATGAAGAGATCCCTTCGGGTAGGGCATAGCACCCTGAAGTGCCCACTTAATTTCGAAGAAAATATAATAAACCTTCACAAAACCTGCTGATTGCATCAACCCGATCAATAAGTGAAACTCACTCGAGAATCAGGACACACGTGTGTGTGTGGGTACGTACATACCAACCCGAAGATCGGCTTGACAGGTGAGGGTAGAGCTCACCCAAAACTAAGCCCAAAGCGTGTGAAATACATATATCAAGGCAGAGGGTCCAGATCGTTTCCTTATGCCGGCTCTGGTTCCCCAGGAAATTCTGGTAATCGAAAAAGTACATCTCGGGTGCCCAGAGAGGCGTTACTGAGTATCGAGCCCGGATCCTCAAATGAGTAGTCCAACGCTTTACTCTAGATTACAACGTCCCCGTGTGTGTGTGCATATTTTTCAATCAATACTTGTTCAAACTATTACAATTTGGGATTGTAAACGAAACCCAACTTTAGGTTTATTCGTCACAATATGAGTCGTAGAACTACAATTATATTCGATTAATAACGATGACGTTTCTAAAAATAATTAAGGGAGGAAAATATTTTAACTGCAAATACTAAATGGATTTTGTTAATTTTATTGGTATAAATTAAATAATTATTTTATAAACGAAACTAATTGCATATGTTCCAACAATATTGTCATATGGAATTGCATAAAATCAAAGTATTCACTTTCATAAATTATTTCTGATCTTGTATTCTTCTTTATGACATATACTCAATGATTTACTAATAAAAATTCAAAACATTTTTTAAAAGTGTCCAAGGAAACACTGCAATTAGCGAAAAAACCTTCCCGAAGCAAACACAATACCTTAATAGTGATAACGATGCCCATTTTTGTTTGGATGGCTGTGAAATTCTACTGGTTTAAGTACGATTGATTCGGTTTGCTGCTTTATGTGCTCCAATTTGAAGACTTTTAAGTAATTTCTTTTGCTTACCTTTTTATTTTGTAAAATATTCAAGTATACAGAATATTTTTATTAATTTAAATTTTATCACAATAATGTAACCATCATTTACGGTAATTTGTAGAGGTTTCCTCACTAAAATACGCGAGATATAAGCAACGAACTAACCTAATATTTAACATTCTGACATATTTGTGTTATATTTTGCATATTAAATCGCCTAAGGCTAGTTTCAATAGCTCAATAGTGATGCTTGTCACAACGTATTGCGTAAGTACGATAGACTTGACACTTTTACTGAATGAATTATTTATTCATTACTCCACAAGAGTCCATGCAAATTAGGACATTTGCAATTGGAATTATTAAAAATGAATTGGACGTGAATGTATAATGTTCAAAATTCAAAACAATAGACAACTGTTTCAACCACCTACTCTACACCAAGTTTGGTGAAATTAACACACACGATAACGTACGAATCTCCTTAAGCACGCTGGGAATTTGGATTAGAAACTCTTGATGCGATATAAAACTCACTTTCAAGAATATTAACATCTACCTATGATTATAATATCAAAGGTTAGAGTTCAAACGCATGATGTAGCCACGGCGAATCATAAAGAATGAAAAAGGCATAGGAGCGTGAAGGAAATTAAATAAGATAAATAATGAAGGAATGCCAAGAACAGTATCGAGGAAAAAAACCTGCCGGCCAACAATCCAGAAGGCGACGAATCACGGGGATGATTTTTCAACTCCATTGATGCTTTCGACAGTGGAAGTCCACGATACTTTATTAAAAGTCCATCGTACATTTTACGTTCCGTCTGCGTTGCGGTCTGTAGCTTTGCGTCGAGTTTCAAATGGCCTCCACACACACACTGTCAGCATCGTTTTAATGGCTTATCTTGGCTGCGGATCCCTTGGCTCGCGGATGGAATCGCTCGTGAGGTTGTCTACGAGGGCGTGATGAACGGCGGGACACTGCGAGCCAATGCCCCGCCTCATAAGGAAACCGTGGAACTTCAATCGCAGCGCACGGGAGGTTCCGACTGTGCTCCGCTGGCACGGCGCCCGCTTCAAAAGGCCATGACCGGATATGTATACGAGAGTTTTTTTTACGTAGACGAACAGAGTCGATGCTATTTACCATTGGTGAAATACTGTTTCCTTACACAATGGAGATACCGCGGAGGAAAATTACTTTTCATTGCTGCAGGAGATGACGAGAAAGGATGAAAATTATGATGAGGAACGAACGAAAATGGTTCATTGTCGTGAGGCGTGGGCATAGTGAGATAAATTCGTCCATATCACATGATAGGTATTGGATGCAACGGGAATAAACAGCAGAAACACCCACAAAATATAGGTGGAGTGCATTTGTCAGCCGTAATAAATTCAGGACTGGATGAAACCACGGAGCCGAGGGTTAGGGAGGCTCGAAATCGAAATTTGTCCATACGCAGAGGTCAGGAACGATTATCCGTTCATCTCAACTCCATCCACGCCTTTTTTCTGCAATTTCATGGCAAACATTTACTACTTTCTAATAGGTAAAAACGATGTGGCATCTAAACTTTCCCTAAAATCGATATATCTACAAACAAGCTCTACGATCGCAATACATTCACCTATAGAACAGAAATATTGCTATTTATGAAAAATATCGTAATTGATTATCTTACTAACAGCAAAAAATATGAAATACGGGATTCCTGTGGCAGATAAAATTCTGTCGTTGAAATCAGTTAGTGGGATTAATTGTTGCAGAGAATATAAAAAAATGAATGATCAAACAAGTTTTAGTTAAGGCTTGCAATCTCTACAAAGGATACAAAGGCCAGGTCCATCGACGCAATATTTAGGCAGCCTTGTTGTCATTCAAAAGCCCTGGTTCAATTCTTGTTTTACCAATGTCATTTTGCATCAATTTAAGTTTCCTAGTATTCTTTAGGGGCCCAAAATTATTCAGGAGGGCATGGTGGTCCTGTCGGTAGAGCGCTGGGCTGGACTGATAGGATGATCCAAGTTCGATTCAGATTGACGCCTCTAGGCAACCTCAGCTTGAAAAAAGCTGTGTAATTTTTCGGGTACCTGATCTCCCAGGGAAACGCAAGGTACAAGAAAAGGAATTGACTCTTCTTATTGCACTGATGTTTGAATTTCACATGCCGTATAGGGCTTAGTACTACGTGGACTCTTATCTCACTAATCATATCACTCATCGCATTGATTTTCAGTGGCGGCTAAAATTATGTTAGAATCTTGGCAAATGCCTCATGTTAATTCATCGAGTGACAACTGCCCTGTTTTAAGAAAGTCAAAGACTGCTTCCCAAAAGCTCCCTTTTACATGATGGCACTCAATATTTTTCAACATTACGAAGACGCTGAAAGGATCTATTTATTTTATTTATCGTTTCTTTGTCATAGTGTCTTATAAATCGGATTCTTAAAAAAATACCAATGGAATAGAAATTTTGATGTTATTCCTTATTCGGGTTTCTCCGCCTCTTTCCATTCTTGACATGTTTCGTCACTTGCCCTGAAGGCGTCCTCAGGTCGAAGTGAAATGCAACGGATAATATTTTGACCAGACGAAGCCTCCAGGACTAATAGCGCAACTATTTTCATTTACCGCGATGAAACTCAGAGAAAGGCACCATTCTCAACTTAATGCAGCATTATGCTTCAAAACAAATTGTATACTTTTTCCCAGTTCACAACATGTAAAATAAATTTCTTGACATATATCGGGTTGTTTTTAGTACACAAGAAGATCTATCATTGATGCCTTGACATTTTATAAAAACAATTTTACATCTGGCACCTGGTTGATACAATAATTCTCGAGTAAGGAGTAAGACACACACACACACACACACACATAAGTACACACTTATTAATACTTAGGAATTTGGAACGCTAATTATTCCTTCACGAAAAAGTAATCAAAATACAAGGATTCATCCTATTTCATCTTCAAATAAGGAAACCGGTAACAAGGACACAAAAAAATAAAAGAGACGAGGAAACATTAGCACAAGGAGAGTAAGAAAAGTGAATTAAGGTCTTCTCGGAAATAATCAAAATACCTGAAGAGGCTTGCCGGAGGTTTGTTGGCTAGCAGACCTGAGAGAATCCAGGCGAAACGATGAGCATTGGAATGTCGAGTGAGTGAGCTGGGAACAAAACATTAAGGGAATGACGGATGTTTCCCTCGTCGATTTTGTGTGAGATTCCACGGTCAAGTTAAGAGAGGTAGGGGGAGGATTACATTTCCGCAGGGACTGGTTTACCTGATCGAGGGGTAACTAGCTAACTGTAGTTATTAAATAATTAAAAACTGGAGTTTCTTCGAACACCAAGAAAAATTGGGAAACTGTAGAGAGACAAAAATGTTTTCTCTTTCGTGGGATCACATGTGGATTGTTACTTAAAGCAGTCGTGATTTTACTTCCATAAATATTTCATTTAAATAATACAGCGACTCCCCGAAATACAACGGATGCTCCATCAAAGTCTCGGACGTGCGATATAAGCATGAATGGATTAGTGACTTACCATTCTATTTCCATTAAAGTAGCGTCACCAAAAATGTCACTTACCTGCAAAAAAATAAAATGTATTAATATATAGTCAATATATAGTCTCAAATTGAAGTTCAAGTTAATTATGACAGAATATTATTTATTTAACAAGATAAACACACTTAACTTATAAATATTACTAAAAAATTAACTGATACAAGGCAATTAATGTATGCAAAAATTACATTTGCAGCTTAATGCCTTGTTCAAAAAAAGTAATTTTAGAGTAATAGTTAGATGGGAAACACTTTAACTTTCCACCTGAGAGCCATGTGTCTGAATTTGCTTCAGAATAAATGAGGGAACTCCAAAAATATTAAATGACCAGTTATGATAAACAGCGTTTTGGCCATGCTTAACCAAAATATCATTGCAGTTAGTCTCGTAAAACTGTTCAATGATTGATTACACAACCAAACGTTGGAGAGACATTAACTGAGGGAAGCATTCATCTGAGGGTCATTTCGCTCACATCGGCCTGTCGCCCAAAGCGTTCAACCCGTTTACTTTCTCATTATCCACGTCACGAAAGGGAGGGTTGGACCCACAAGAATGACCCCTTTATCCTTTTGAAATACCCCACGCGATCCATGGTTATTGCCACCAACCACAAGCCGAGAAACGATGTGGTAATCTGTTCTTTCACAAGATCGACAGGGCGATGAGTTCCTGTTGGACATTCATGGTTTACGCCGGGTCAAATTTCCCTCCCCCCCCCTTCTACGCGGCCCACTAGAAACGTGCCACAGACTCCTGCCGCCAACAACATCGTTAACAGACCATTCTCCATCAAACCACCGTCAACATAACCTCCCTTTTAGCACCCCGCCGAGCCGCCCTTGAATCTCACGATCTTTACGCTCTCCCTCCTCGCCATTCAATCACCGCCCCTTCCCTCGTAGACGGACACTTCCTAACCGAAAAACTCCCTCACTCTTCCCTCCCTCGCTTACGCTTGGCGAAAAATGGCACAGCCGATGCGTCACGGCGGAAGAAAAAAGATACACAAAAGGCTTCGAGTGAAGGAGAAGGAGGGAAAGACGCGAGTAATGTGTGCGGTGTTATGGGAAGCGGAAGAGATGGTGCGAGAGAGAGTGGGGGTGGTAGTTTTTGGGGATTGGGGAGGAGGGAGGAAGGGTGGAAGGTGGAGAGGGAGTGGGTAATTTTATGGGACCGCCGAGCACAGTATTTCCTCTGGAACGCAGGCAACCCCTATCCCCGCTCCCCTTTCCAGTCATCATCCATTCACAGACCCTCTCCGCGACCACCCCTTCCCTTCTCCCGAGGGGAACCATTCCTTCTTTCTCCGGGCTTGCATATCTGTTCCGACCGAGTCTGGAAAGTTTTGCAGCCCGATGGCATTAAGTCTTGGCGGCAGAGGCAATGAGTTGGTGCGCATGAGATCCCAACGCAGGGGAAGAGGAAAACATAACTGCCTTTATTTGGGGCGAGATTGGGACTATTAGGTCTCCTCGCCCATCAAGCGCTATATCAAATAAAATTCACAAAATGTATGTATGTGTATATATATATATATATATATATATATATATATATATATATATATATATATACGTGTGCATGGGTAAAAACATACATACCGTATTAATGCATTTACATATGTATATTATTCACAACAATACAAGTAATAAACTAGAACAAAATATAAATACAAAAATACGAAAAACAAGTTTATTATGCACCACAAAGTTGATCATTGTGGGAACAACGCCAGGAGAACAATAGCACTCGTCGAAAGAAAGCTCAATCAATGTGGAAAATTATAGGCAAAGAGAAGTTACAAAAAACATAAAGGCAGTATTAAATATTTTACAAATCTTCGCTTAGTAGATTTCTGCTTTCCCGCGATCAATTACAAAAATAAAATTATAATAGCTGAAAATGATATAAAAGCCAATAAATGCATTATCTACTTTGATTTCGCATTGTTTTCAGTGGACCAGGGGCAAATGTACCTATATTTCAACTGAAAATACCTTTAAAGGATGATAAGAAAACATTAAAACTCTTCGCACTTACAGACGGTAATGATTTCCCCACAGTTAATTAAAATTCCGACGCAAAAACGTCGGAGTATGAAGGATACCAGAAAGATATTAATAATGAGTGAAACACGGGAATCAGCAATAAATTCTCTTTCAAACGAATGCATAGAAAATATTATTCGAACCCAAAGCAAGTTTTCAAATCACGAAAAGAAAAAAAAACAGTTAACCGAAGTGCCATTCTAGAGCTCATCAGAAAAGCTATACAGGCAGCACCAAATTCGACATTTTTTTCATGGTTCTAAAACTTTATGTAACTAATAATCCGACGCGCGTATCATCAAAATTTTTGAAATGGCCAGGAAGTAAATTCCCAATTTCCCACTACTTTTCTTGAGAAAGGAGAACAGGAGTACGACCCTTCAAATCACACCTTGAGAGACATAAGAGGGGCACGGGAGGAGGTAAGGGGGAAAAGGGCGACGAATACATGAGAGAATATACTCGATAAGCGAAGTAGGATATGCTCTCGCGTGTCACGACGGGAGGAGGAAGAGAGAGTTGGCTGTGCCGATGAGAAGGCTGAAGGTCTGTCGGCACCGACGTGTGCCCCTGGGGTGAGAAGAGGTCGAAGGAACTCGGTACCGCGGAAATGGGGGTGGGCATCCCTCGGAGGGTTCGGAGAGTCGAATGTGGCGAAGGGGGTAGTGATTAAGGGCGAGATGGAAAGCCAAAAGGGGAGAAGAGGGAATGTTTTCATGTGAGCCATTCTTTCGTGGCAGTTTAGAAAGCTTTGAGGGACGGGGTGGAGGGGTAGTGGTTTCGACGGAAGGGGATGGAAATTATTTTGCGGGTAGGAGTGGCGGCGAGGAGCAAAGGGAGGCCGAGGGGAGCGGAGGAATGGGGGCGGAATTAGGGTGAGGGGGACGTGCGAAGGGAGCGAGTGGGTTCGCCCTGAATGGGAAGGAGGGAGGAGTGAGGCGTGCGAGGTCGGGCCGAGCTGGCAGGGGGAGCGAGATAGTGAAGGAGCCCCCCTCCGTTAATGGGAGGAGAATATAAAATGGAAAAAGACAGTCCGCTGGAGATAAGGGCGACGGAGTGGTTATGAAAAGAGTATGCTCACGTGAAAAATGGGACGGTGACAGATCCGAATGGAAGCAGGTCGTCATGGGAAGACTCTTTTCAAGTTTTTCTTTTAGCATCAATTTTTTTCATTTGGCAAAATGGGAGAGGAAAATAAAAAAAAGAACCTAGGGAAGCAGTTGCATGGAAATGGATTTTCGAGACGTGGAAAACTGCTAATCACTACCTCTTGCTCGTTTCCAGTTTTTTCAATCTTCTTCCCATGACGAGGAGGATCAGATTACACTGAGAAAAGTTATAAATGACTGAGATTTTAGCTAGTTTTGAGGACACATAGTCACTTGGAAGTACGGTTAAAGGTATAAGGTCAAATGTTAGTAATGAATAAAATAGTGACTTGAAACGAGGATGAGATTTTCTAAGGCAAAGATTCCCTGCTTTCAGCAAAATTCTAGACCAGTATTGGAATACCTAGGGAGGAAACCTGAAAAGAAAATTAAAAAATATGATCTCAACAGATGATGAAACCCATTTAATAAGGCAATGGAAATAGATAAGGAATATGAAATTTAGAAAAAACAAATTCCTCCAAGTATTATACGCGAGGATCCTTTGTTACGAAATGTGATCAGAAATTTTCATGCGCACGGACATGAAATTTTGAGATTTCCTTGCTAAATATGCTAATATTCCGCGACGTTTTAGTTTAAACTTTAGTTTTAGATGACCGAAATTTTCGCGTAATATCTAGAAAATGGAGACTGAACTTGGCTCAACTTTGATTAATAAGAGTACATTTTGATTTTAGGCGCTCCGACGGCTAAAATTATCTTATCGCTTATTGGAAGTAATTAGTTCAAAGAAAAACACGACTTCCATCTTAAAAAAACTGCGGGGGATGTCACAACAGTAACTTTTAACGTAGTCATCCACTAATTTGCATTAAAATATTGAAATTTCAAAAGTGTTTACCAAAATTCGTTGACCTCCAGTCAAGGGGAGTGATTTTTTGCAGTTTCGAAATTTTTGCATTCTTAAAACCTACATTCTCAAGACGAGATGTGCTTTACGTACTAAAGGAACACAATAACCTTTCTTAGATGCAATAATGAATAACAATGTACAGGTTGTGATGCTCCAAATTCATGCATGTTTGCATTTAGCATGTTTGAACCCTTCCGATCTCATCGTCTCTCACGTGCAATACACCCCCATAAGCCCCGCGAGTTTTACGGCGAACCCCGTAGGCCCAAGCAGAAAAAAAATTCCACGCGAATCGAAAAGGACGAAACGGATGTAAGCGGAAGGAAACACTTTCGATAAGATTCAGGGAGGAAGAGGTAGTGAACGAGTGAAATCTCGAGGATTTCAGGCTCAATGTGTGGGTGGGCATGCATACGGGGTGAAAGTAAAAAAATAAAATAAATAAAAACGGCCCTCGATGCGCACCCTCAGCGTCCACCTTGGCAACGGAGGTCGAACAACGGGGAAAGCGGATTGGGGAACGGGGGATGGGCGCAGAAGAGGGACGTCATTGTTACCCCCCGCGTCGTACTCCGGGGAGTTGCTCCCGCTCGCAGTTTAATGGAAATGGGAACAGAAGGGAAAACACACGACGCGAATCGAGGAACTCGCCGATGCGTACTTTCCGAGGAGGAAAATGAATGTCTCCGATTAAAAAAAGAAGAACCGATACCATGCTCCATTGGAGAATAAGCGAAGGAATATAAGATGGAGACGTTTGGGTGCGCGAGAGGCATGGGCCCGAGAGGAGCGAACGAACAGCATGAAGACGGGTGGGTGAGTCGAAAAGGAGTGTGGAGGAGGAAGAGGACCAGGAGCGCGATTTTTGAGGAGATATTCCAAAGAAGAATCTGATTCCATACTCCAGAGTGGTCGCAATGATGTCGTTTGCTAGATTGCTGGCATTTCTTAAGTGAGGCATCCGCTAGTAATCTTCATTCCTTTCATTTTTTCTGAAGTAATTACGGTCGCCTTCCAAGGAATAACATCTTGACTCAAACATTTGGTGCATGGCCGCGAAAAATGTCGTACGATTTTATTGTTTTGAGTCTGATGGGACTGATGTCTTCGCAGAATATATTCTGGTTCATGCCTTCTCTTTCCTCATTGATTCAAGATCAGAATCTCATTTCACTGATTTACGGATGCCATCAAAACTTATTTACTGCAAAGTTAAAAGTTCATGAAAAATGCGGCACTGTGTTTTCCCTTAATCGACAGGAATTTACGATAATTCCGGAAGCGAAATATAAACTCGGGATCTTAAGCTTCGCGAGCATCATGCCCAAAGAAATCAGATACGACTGGTGAGCGACGTACGAAGTGAAAGCATCTGGTATCATTACTATGATACGGATATCGCCAAAGGTCGAGGGTCGACAACAAAGCGCGATATTATCCCGTGACAAAGACACAATATTCATGTACAATAATGGAAATCGTTAAAGTTGCACGGCTGCTGAGGTATTTTCTGATATTTAAGGTAAATAAGAAACCAATAATTTGGGCAAGATAAGAAACTAGAAATGGAGGAGGATTGGAGTGGCAGCATCGGTCGGTTTTCATTATTTTAAAATGAAGCCATCGTATGTTCACGTTCTAGCGGCAATTGTGGATAAGAAGTATATTCCGAGGTGTTCATAGCATGGAACCAAATCCAATGCATGAACATTATTCTAAAATCTTTCAAATTTCATTTGAATTAAAACTCTCGTATGGGGAGGGAAGTTGAAAGCCACTACAGCAATCAAATGAAAATGTGAGGTCTATCGTAAATATGTATACCGATATAGTAACGTAAGTAATACAGCCATATTTCTACAGACTATTAAGTCGAACTCCTTTCAACAAGTTTGACACCCATGGTCAAATATACTCGCTCGGCTGACTTAGATTCTATACTTAATTTATCATTTCTTATATAATTTTATCACGCATCTTCCTGGTGCTTCAACAAACGTTTCGCAAATAGCAATGTGTCCTTCCTTTAATGGCACGCATTAAATAATTCCATGTTTTTCCATCGCTATGGCACAGATATATCGAGAAAACCTTGAAGTAAAAAAACTTGTCAGAAAATAATTCACTACGTGAAGTATTTTCTGACAAGTAAAGACAATATCTCTCTAGATACCAAATAAAAAAGGAGACGCGCCAAGGAATCACACAAAATCACTGCAAGGAATACCCTGAAATTTCACATGGACAGAACTAAGAAAAATCAACAGAAAGGAATAATTAACCAGAGGATGAACTTCTAATATATTTATATTTAAAGATGATGGTGGGTACAACAATATTACGATTAATATCTTAAAAACTATTACAATAATCATATTTATTGTGAAAAAGAAATGGCTCGCCTGTTATATGGGAAATTATTTACTTTATTGGATCTCTTTAAAGAAAGTATAAATCCTAAAGCCAACAATTTCACGAAATACGTAGCTAATTGGTCAATAAATAAGTCTATCCTTACCCCAGGCCAAGGGAAAATAACTATCAATAATTTTAAAACGAAGACTTTCGGTAAAATAAGGGACCATCAATTTTACGAATGGACAACTCATCATAATTTCCTTATTTTAACAAGTGATGACTCAATTAAGGAAAGCCATTAGGAAGATATTGAATTTTACTGATGAAATTAAAAGATACAAATATTACTCTTAAGTTAAATCGGCCTACACTGGAAGATATTTTCAAATACTATTGGTATTTAGGACGCTGGCCTGAACATAAGGCGTTGCCGTTGGAAAAAGCGTAAACACACTAATCGCTTCTCTCTGAAAAGGGACCAACCGTCGCATTTGGAGTTCAGCGAACTCATTGGCCCACTCCGCCCATACAGAACGATGAATGCAAAACACATAAGCCGATGGGAGGATAAAAAAATAACGCGCCAGCGATTCCTCTCGTCCCTTTCGAAATAGACCATGGCGAAATTTTATCAGGACCAACGAACTCGTACGCCATTATTCAACTGCTGTCGCTCTTAGGTCAGCAGTCCAGCATCCACATCACTCCAAATGAAGTATGCACAACGAGGGACATGAAAAATTGAAAGGAAAACACAGAAAAACAATTACAAAAGGACAGAATCCATAACTTTCGCCGGACTTGGGAGGGGTCAGTCAGGCGATCACTTCCACACCATGGGGTCTCTCCCCAAAGCACCCAGAAAGAATTCGAAAGAACGAAGTGGAGGAAATAAGCAATTGGAAGTTGGGAATAAAAATGTGGGAGAATTTTGAAATGGGTTAGAAAGGAAAGACGACCGACACTCTGGAGCTCGGCGACACGAAGAGGAAAATAATTCAACAGAGACGAGTACTGGGAATGCCTGCTCTCAATTAAGACATTCTACGATGCGTGGATATTTCGGTTACTAGGTGAGGATCTTCGGAGGCGGAGTGGAAGATATCGGGAAAGATTATAGAATCAAATCACAAAAGGTGGTCAAAAGTATGTCCTTACGACAGTAAACAACGATGTGATGAACGAAACCACGATTATCAATACCGAAACCAACTCCGCTGCCCATCCAAACGATGACGGTCAGCGGTTCATGACCGATGTCTCTTGGAAAAGTTCTTTTACACTGCCCTTGAAATTATTCGTCTGGCGAACAAAATCAAGAACACCTTTAATTCTAGTTGCCTTATTCCCATTTCATTTTCAGCAAAAACAAAATAACACATCGTGTGACAAGTCTTCGGGATCAGCGTTGATGGTGGTAATTTTCAAGAGAGAGATAGGACTTCTACTGAGTGTTAAAATTTCATTGCGGAACGGTTTAACTGCTAAAGAAAAAATGAATATGGAGAAATACCTTTAATAAATAACGTATCCGAAGGGAGATTAGGGAGGAGCGCGGGATGGTGGAAAAGCCGGGTGGTGGTAGCTGGAGAAGGGGCAAGAATGAAGGCCCTCTGCGATGTTGTTCCTGGGGAAGAACATGTGGACGAGAGAGGGGAGGGGGGAATGAGAGTAGATGAGGGGGCGACGAAGGGGGGAAAACAAGAAGGGAGACGTGGTGAGATGGCGAGCATATTCCGCGGTGGGAAGCGGAGAAATATATATGTATATGGAATAGCTGCCATGAGGAAGAAGGGTGATGGCCAGACATCATAATGGGAAAAATAATATAAAAATGGCCTGGAACGAAAAGAAAAGGATGGTAGGGGTGACTCGCGGGAGGCGGGTGGGAGAAAAACGGAGGAAGAAGACGGCGGCCGGGGGAAATAAGATAAAGATGCCGAGGGAGTGGTGTGGGGGGAGTAGGGGAGATGCGGAGATGGGAAGACGGGCGGGATGAAAAATAAGAGATCAGAAGCGCCGGAAAGGGGGAGGGGGAATGAAATGTGTGTGCGGGGTGGGGATGAGGAAATAGAAAGAGGGAAGAGGAGGGCAAGTATGAGCAGGGGAGGGGAGGCAGCGAGGTTCGGAACGAGGGGCGAGGGTAGAGGAAAGGGATGGGCCCCTCACCAAAAATCCCTTCCCCGTATATTGGGGAAGAAGATAAGGGGGTAGCCGTGGTGAGCGTGGGAAGAGGAAGCGAGTGAGAGGACGTCTGATAAGCAATTTCGGAGCATCGGAGGGGCCTCCCGGCTGCCTCCCACATCCGTCCTCGATTGGCGGGGCGGGGAAAAGTGCTCCCGTGGTAGGGTGGAAGGGGTTCAAAGGAGGGATACGGCTTTTGTTTGTCACCCGGTTGACATCGCCCCCTCGTCGCGGCATGCATTTTATTCCACCCATTCGCCCCTTCCCGCAACCCATCCACCCCGCAGCCGAATATTCGCTTACGATATTTTTATCTGGTGCGAGAGAGAGAAAGTGGGAGGGGAAGACGGCCGAGAAATCTTATTTTCCTCGTCTCCTCTTGTCTCCCGACTCTTTCCGGCGCATTCTCCTTGTCGGAACAATGCAGAGACACTTCTTTATTTATAGGGTGGAAGAAAAAGGGGCGAATAAAAAATATATACATAAATATAAAAATAACCACTCGCCGGAGTGGTCGAAGATTTCAATAAATAAGGTTCGAGAAAAGTTAATGCCGCTGTTATTTTACGAAATCCTCTCGTTTTTCCCACTGATCCTCTCCCCTTCGTTATCACCCTTTGCTCAGGACTGGGGAGGATTGGAATCTGCAAAGACTCAGTTAAAAGGGAAAATTAAGGAAAACGTCACATAAGAAAATTCGTAAATTGGAACTGAATGAGCGCTGTTTTATGTTCACCCTGCCCTCGCTAACACAATCTTACGAGTTCGAACCGATGAGAAAAAAAACATGTTAATGCGAAGAAAGGGGAAGCAGAGATGAAACCAAAAAATGGCATTCAAGTCCTCTTCGCCATTTTTTTATTTCACGGGAGCCCATCTCTTTAAGGACGTATTCTTTTTATTTAAGACATCAAAGAGAACTGGCAATAGACGGTGTTGAAATTTAGTAGGCCGAACGACAATGCTGGCTTGAGAAATGCTTTGCAGATTGCTCTTTTCGATCGAGAGAAAAGAGGAGAATGACTGGAATAAAGAACTGTCGCACGGGGAGAAAAAATATTTGTCAATTAAAACGAAAAGGACGTGGATAAATGATTTAAAGATGGTAGAGGCTGTAAACCATGGGTAGATCTGCGACAAGTCGACCCTCGCGGGGAAGCGACTGAAGAAAGTTCGGGAATGGAAGGAGAAGGTAATTTATTGTTGCCAGTGAGGAAACATTTGAAAATGCGAGAAACTTAGCTCGTCTCTTCCCCCCACGCAACTTGCACTAACCTCTCCTGCCTCTTGTCCCTCTTTCAAGAAATCAGCAACAAAGAAAGCATTCGCAAATGAATGGCAAAAGGGAGAAAGAAGGTGAGGGGGCAGGAAGGGGGTTATGAGAGTGAGTGTGGCTGTTCCTTTTAGTTGGAGCCAAACAAAAGGGAGGGCTTTTTAAAGAAAAAAATATCGGGAGCGAGGGCTGATTCATTAAAAATCCAATTTAGTTAGGAATGTTAAGTTCCGCGAAGGATACAATGGTTTTGGACATGTTGTTACAAAAGGAGAGTGTAAACAATTGCGACGGAGGGCTTTTGTTGTCCGCCGGAAAGACAGCGAGCGCGCCGGGGGAAAACTACTCTCTCGAAATTAATGAAGGGACGACGAGGCGGATAACGCGGGTGAACAATGGATTTCTTCGGAGACAATCGCTTAAATGCGAGGCGCGGGGGTCGGACGGGGTGCGAAAGACGACTAAGACGACGGGGGGGAGGGTGGACGCCGCGAGGAAGAGGCGCGAGATGGAGGGGGAGGGAGAGGGGAGCGAGAATTCTACGGGAATTTGAATCCATCGAAAAAGAGAGACATCTTGGGAATCATCCGTGAAATTTTGGAATGCGAACTAGAGCGGAGGGAACTCCGTATTCCAATTCATTTAGAAGAGCATTTTAATCCCACAATCATGGACGAACGTTGAACCCCTTACCTCAACAGGTGCTGAAAGAAGTCGACTTATTCGTTCAAGCGACATAAGACCAATCAATGACCATTTGATGGCCGCAGCTTCCGCTTAAATACTATTGCCGAGATTACCATTTGATTTTTTCAGTCATTAAGTATTACACAATTGCATCACAACCAATATATTTCAAAGAAGAGTTATATACTAGAATGACTATTGTTGACCCCCATTTGGCATCAGAGAATTTGCAGTATAGCAAGTGATCTGTTCAAAAAAGAATGATCGAATATTTATTATTCGCATAATTTATTGTGCGAAAATGTCTCTATTTTAATGCTATACATTACTCATCAAACTAAAAATCCAAAAATAAATTACATTTTAGTATTATTAATCATGCGAATAATAATGTGGCGATCGAGTGAGTTAATAAAGACTGATCTGTACTGAATTGTCCTTGAGTATAATTGTATAATGCTATACAATAAATCGTTGTATGGACAAACAATATTGAAAGGGGCTCATTATTTTGCTCTTGCCATTTCAAAAATACAGTATGATTTGACTTGTTCGGGCAGTATGTTTGCTACATCCAAAATATTTCGAATAGGGATACACAAAAACATTATTAAGAATTTCTTCGAAATTCAAGAGTAGGGTTATTATTCAAGTATTTCTTAAGATATTCTGCTAAAATTATTGTAACACTCCAATACGGCTGTTGTCTTATGCAATTATTTGTGATGTAAGCCGATGTTTAGGTATATTATTTCCCTTTTATGCATAGACTAGTTGTACTACTAGATATTTTCACACATGCTTTATGAATTTCACATTCTTCTGTGCCAAGCAAATTTTCTCCGTTATTGTAAAGATGCTTCATTGCACTTCCTTATTTACATTTAAACTTACTGTCGAGCAGAACAGCATGAATAAAGGTATGGCGGCCCGAAAATTAGAATGGTCTCTTCTGGATGAAGAGAGATGTCTTACTTTACCTTAGGTAAAATTTATTTATTTCAGAAGAATTGCATATGGCAAAGAGGAGGGGGAGGAGGGAACCGATGACAGAGGCGTTAAGTAAGAATGTTAAGATAAAACTAATGAAAACTTTTGATACGCGAAGTTGTTTTGTACGGCGATGAAACATGGTCGCTGAAGCAAGAATATAGGCGTAGATTGGAGGCTTTTGAAAAGTGGATGTGGAAAAGGATGGAAATTTGAAATCGATGGAATGGCAAATAAATGAAGTACAAGTACTATGCCTGGTGGGGAGGAGAGAGAGAGAGAGAGAGGGAAGACGTGAATGGAATGGGATAGGAATGTTGGACCGAAAGAAGGAAGGAACCATACGAAATTGAAGACGGGCTTATTGTAACGTCAGGTTGTTTTTCGTTAGAATCAGCCAAAGTATCGTGGTATGATGTATCCATCAAAAACCTAACTTAAACGGTAGACTACCTAAATAACAACTATAATAAAATGCTATCCTGAAATTAATTAATTAAAATTATTATGCAATTATAGTTTAGTTTTGAAGTTAATTCAACTATACAACAGTATTAAAAAATCGAACTTTCCGTTGTACAGAGTTAAAAGATTATGATAACTAATGCTTAAGTAATCACAATTAGTCTCATTTCAATGAAATAAAGCTATAATATGCTGTGAAACATCAAGTTTTTCGTTGGAAGACGTTTGATCGGGAGCCTGTTGGATATACCGTGGCGAATTGTTCGAGACAATAATAAGTATACGTAGGGTGATGATTTTTTTCTATATGGACTTATGGGATGCAATCCAGAAATATGAATTCAGAAGACTCCCTCCTTGAACAACATCAAACTAAACGGAACGGTCCCAAACACTACAGGAATTCTACTAATTCTTTGACATTTGGGAGGGGTACGGTCTAGAGCTCAAATAGCACAAGCCAAACACAATAAGGATAACGGTGAAAATGGAAATTGACTCGTGAGTAAATACATGATATTGATCTCAAACATCGACAAAGGGATAAAATAAGTAGGTATGCTAAGTATATAAGAACTATACTTAAAATATATACGTAGGTAATTTTTAATTTTCATAAATTATTTCCCAGGTTATTTGAAAAATGATTGAGCATTTTATCTTTATGCATGTATGATTACGTTTCTACACACACAATTATACATGTGAATTATATAATAGTTTCAAGATGGCGAGGAAAATGTTGAATGGAGAATGAGACACCGTCATTTGCACAGACGTATAAGTTCAACAAACGAATTAAAAGTACAACAGAGGGAGGACTATCAGAAAGCGTCTAAAAACGTTTAGTTAGCTGCGTATGGAGAGCAGTTAACTGACGCATACAAGTACGACCACTACCCAGACTTACCATAACAAGCCGGCCGAGCGCTGCATACTTAATGAGCAAAGGAAATTTTTTTCATTCGCATTCACGTTTATGAAGTCACGCCAGCCATAATTTTTTCTCTCTTACTGCATGAGCGTGAGCGAAAGCGCGGCGTGTGGTAGCGAAAAGGATATACGATTAAATTTTTCTCCCATCAGTCGCGTGCTAGTGGACAGCACACTCCGCTATTTAGATAGCATAATTTCCAATGAAATATCAATGAATATAATTTTAAGGCACGCGATTACTGCTCCTTCGTATCGGGACGCAATAATTTTGCTTCGAGCAACATGTGTATTTAAATGAAGGCATCTCGATGAAAACGGGACACCGAAAATTATGAAGACGTAGTTGATACGAAAAATTGAAATAAAGTCAATTGGAGAAATCGAGTCTGCGATCGAGAAAGTCTGTATTTTGAAATTTATCAGGAATAACAAATGAAAAGATCAACGTAGAAAACATCCAAACGTGCAAATTTCAATTGTCATACTGTAATTGAAACGATTTCACTTGTAGAATTCTTTGACCAAAACAGTAATTAAACACTTTTGTTCGCTGAGCTCCATTGACTCTAACATTTACAATTTATCACTGAATTTTTGGCATTAGTACACGGGGATTATACCCATGGACGCAACAGCTGACAGCCTAGCAATCACCATTATCCTACCACGTCACCAGATGGAATGAATACTATTATAATATCAAACGAACCGACATTTTCAAGTCCCAGCTAATTTTATTACATATGCACATATGCCGTAAGAGAATGTGGTTGTCCCGTGGGCTACTGACAGGAGGGCCCGGGTTCGATTCCGGCTGATGCCTATGACAATCCTTAGCTTCACCCAGGCCGTACGCTTTTCCGGGTACCTGATTTTCCTGGGAAATTACACACGAAAAGGAACTGGTCCCTCAACCCTGATGTGTGAATTCCACACGACATTGGGTTAGTACTAGGTGAGCTTTGCCCTCACCTGTTAAACCAACCCTCGGGTTAATTACTGTAATTATTCCATCGCATGACGTCGGGCACGGTTGAATCAATACGAGAGACATGTACTGTGGTAATACCGAGGGGAAACAGAAGACAATTAAACTGGCTACATTACATGCTCATTTACTACCATAATACAACGTATCAGCGATCCATTATCGGTTCAACCATCAGTACACAGAACTTAATTTTTGTTATTTAATGTACAACAAGAGTTCGATTCGTGTAATACGGAGAGTGATTTCTAATCAGAAAAAAGATAAATATAAATACGATCCTAATCATACAAAATAACAATTCGAATACATAATTTGCTTTGAGAACTTAAGTATTTAGCGGGAATACTGATACGTTATTTTGAGAGTATGTTCTGCGCCATCTGGGGGGACGAGAACTGGTAAATCCTACTACTAACATTGGCGGTTCAACACAATATTTAAAAAAATGAATTTATTCTTTAATCATTCGCGGCTCTGATCAAGTCGGTTAGGGAACAGTATTGCACCCTGACTTATCTTTCGTGTCAACATTTAAAGAATAAATAAATTATCTGCACGAACAAAATCGTCACTTTTCCATACTTCACTATCAGACAGGAATACGCACATACGCAATGAGCCGGCCACCTCCCGCGATTCCACGCCGCTACCCTTTCATTAAGCAACAAATGCATTGGACGCTTGGACTATGCCATCGACTTCTCGCACAATCGCTCCCGAGCGGTCACTAACTCCCGATTACTGGCTGTCCCTCATCATCTGCCGGGTAACGGCACGATCGATCTAGTTTATTGCACCCCTCACACCGAAGGCAGATGCACATGAGCGAAGATGGATTCCGCACTACAAAATTCGCACCGAGTAAACCATCACGAGACCATTTGCTTTTAATGACCCTCACTTATTGATATGACTGCTTACACGAGCGAACTAAATGTTAGAACGCGCTATAACAAGGCACTCACGACTCTTAGCGCCCGGGCGGCAAGAGAAGAAGACGCCGAGGGGAGAGCGGGGTCGGATTGGAAGCTATGGGTGGGTACTCCAACTCTTAAGCATCGCGTAAATATTCCCCTTGAGACGGACTTAGCACGTGTATAATTCCGGCCGCGAGTGTTACGAGCTAGGTAACAGCAGAGAGAGAGAGAGTTTAGAGGGGCTAGAAAAATGATGTATGAGAGGGGGACAGAAGGGGGACGCAGTCAGGGACTAGCAACCATACAACCGGAGGAGGCAGAGAAGGGGGTAGGTAGGTGGGGATTACAGGGAATTCTTGTGAGCACGTGAACTCCGACCGGGAAGACGTGGTGAGGGAAGGCGGAGAGAGAGAGGAAATTGGAAGAAGTGGGGGCTAGGGAGTTCAGGAGAGGATAGACTGGGAAGAGAGAGGAATTGAGGGGGCGGGAGGGTGGTCCAAGTACCACCCAAATGCCCATTTTCCAGTCGACAAAGCACGCGGAGGCCTCTAAAACTCCTGATGCCACCCGGGGCCGGCCCTTGTGAGGAGTAGGTGGCCCGAGAGCCACTCCACGCCCTCTCCTCATCTTCCTTCTCCTCAGCCTCCCTCTCCCCTCGGGTACCCTTGGCCTTGTGTGTTAACTTTCTTCCCCTCCGCCCTCTCCATCACCCCCTCATACATACAGCGCTCCCTCCCACGGCTGCCCACCACGCCCCACCCCTACTCACACCCAAATCTAACCCTACTCCCCCCAATACCCCGACGACCCCTAGCGAGCTCTTACCATTCTCACGCACACGGTCCCTTACGAGCCCTTCAAAGTAACGCACAAACACACGGACTCGGGCTCGCGAACAAACGTACGGAACGCCTGGCGGACATGGGTTGAGGGGATGCGGGTTTCATGGTGGAGGGGAGAAGGCGGAGGAATGGGGCGCGGAGGATGGAATTGATCGAAGCTTAATGAGAGATGAGGTCCAGTCCAACGGCACGGCATTCCTTCCTTCTCCCGCCTACTCTCTCCCACCCTTCCTCTCGCTAAAGACCCTCCAACCTAGATGCTCTCTTTCTTCTCTCTCTAACGAGTACCCACGCATCCCTTCGGCGGAAAAATCTTTTAATTCGCATCCCGGGAAATGTTTTAAGCCACCTGAGCCGAGCGGGAGGGGGAAAGGGGGACGGAGCTTAGGGTAGAAGAGACGGAGCGTCAAAAAAATAATGCAATGAAAAAAAAATAAGCAACCAAAGAATTCCGAAGTTGGGAGCCCATTTGATTCCCGACGACGCGGCGTCAATATTTATCCTCGCCGCAGGAGAGAAGGTCAAATGTCCACTCTTTTATTCCGGGGAACCGGACAAAACTCTCTCTCTTCCGCTTCCATCCCACTCATTCCCAGTTGACGCTCGATTTCGTACGAGTTCAAGAACTTTTATTTACGTTTCAAACTAAATGAGCGCAAGCGAGACCAACAAAAGCGTCCCTTTCCGAACGGGGAAAGGAAGCCATCGTATTCATTCCAATCCGCCTCGCCAAGGATTTTACACAAGCCTCTTTCGGCAACCCCCACGCCCATGCTTCAATCCCACGCGCATTGGTCACGTTCCCTAACATCTGCGCACAAACACGCGCACAAAGCTGAGATATACGACGAGAATAGAGATTCACATCCTTTCTCACACCACTGCACTCAAAGACGATTCAATACCATCCACTCCACGAGCGCTTTCACGCTTACACACATTCTGGCATTTCCTGCCAGTAATGTGGAAGCTGGGGCCATTAGAATCGCAAACTTGTTCAGAATAAAAAGTAAAATGAATTTAAAAAAGGATTTCTTTCCATTTTAGAATCAAATGGAGGTGAGTTGCGTACCGAGGACTCGATGGTATTCATGCGGGGTTTTTTTCTTTCTCATCGAGTTTTTCCAGCGCTCGTCGACGTGGGTAATACACAGTAGTAAACTATGCCTGAAATTCTACGGAGACTATTTCAGGCCAAAAAATTCAATAAAAACTCAAGAAGACTGTAGATGTCAATGACTTATGCATATGAAGATTATATTGCTTTCTGGACAATGTGCTGCAGATTAATTCCTGATTAACATGTCTCGCTATATTGGCGAACCAAACAATAACGAAGGCGCTGTGAAAAATTGACACGGCATTCTACAAATATCAAGAGGCATTTCGGAATGTATACCTGAGAATATATAGTAGAGCATCTTTATATTTAGCTTTCTTGACCAGATATTAAATAACAGCGTACCTATAACACATTAAAAAATACCATTTTTCCTATTTACATTTTGGGACATCGATTAAAATAATAACATTGTTAATTTGTCTCCCAGAACGGGTCAATTTGGGTCTCGAGATTTGAAGTGGCGGAACGCTTTTACAAAAGTAAATTTAGATGAAAGCACAATACATGCCTAAAGGGACACTGAAATGGATGGAGGAGCAAAATATTATGCAGTTATCTCGGAAGCAATGCAATTTGGCGAGGCTATAGGCCGAAACTGTTAAGTGGGCCGTGGATTACCGATAATAAACACTTAACAGAGATTCCCGTCGATGCGGGTGTGAGCGTCCCACGACCCGATGTCCGTATCCCTCCTCTACTCCAATTTCTGATCCGGGATTATTCTAAGAAACATTACCTTGCAAATTCCTTGCGAAATTCTCTTCGCGAGTGAAAAGGGAAGGGAAAGGGAGGGGCGCGGTGGGTTGGAGAGGAGGATCGCGGCTTGTTCAATTTTTACGCTCCGACGGAGGCGACGACGTCTCGGGCCGCCTTGCCCTCCCCCTCTCCCCCTTTAAACCCACAGCAAGGTCATTTTAAGCCCCTAACAGTGCCCGGAGAAGATAAAGATGATGACGACGCTCCCTTCCCGCCCTCCCCACTTCTCGCAACAAGAGCCCTTGTTTCACGGGACTGCGGGTGCGACTCCACACTGGATGAAGTGCAGGTGGTGTAGGAGAAGAGAGAGGAGAATTAAGGGTCTGAGGGTTTTACCCTCCTCCCGGCTCCGGAATCCTCCTCCGCACATGCGCACCCCCAGGCTCCCTTTAATTGAATCCTGACGTTTCCCGGAATACGCTAGGGACAGTGAAGGGGATCAGAAGAGAGAGAGAGAGAGCGTGTGGAAGGAAGGTGAAATCAGTCGGAGGTCGTGATAAGCCAAAACCTTCGTTTAACTATCCAAATGGATTCAATGAATGCACGAATGCAAGGATTGCCAACAACGAGGCCCAGGAGGCAACCGATACCATCGAGGCAGGGGAGTTCGCCCGCAGTAATGACTTTGATGTATTCAATAGACGGGTTGACAAACGTTATCCAGGAAGAATAATCGGGAAGAATGATGGCTAGGGATAATTAGTACGTTATAAAAAAAGTTAATCATTAATAATATCATGAATAGAATTTTAATTAAGGGTCAATAATCATACAGGAAAGGAATAAGGAATTTCGTAAACTCTGCCAACAGCAATGTAATGGTTAAAGTATCACAAAGGGAAAATGGAGGTCTTTAACAAATTAAGATACCAAAAATGTATCAATGCTCTTAATCGGTGATGCACTGATACGCTATGCTTTAAATTACAATTCTCCTTAATTTTATTGAGAGGGGTAAAAAACTAGCGTCTGCACAACCGGTATCTTCGGCAAAACTATTTAACGCCACATGCAAACGTATTCACAATGAATGATTCTATCATCCAATAGCCTATTACAGAGGTTATTAGTAATTTACTAGCTTTTGCTCTTCTTAACAAATATTTTACCAATAAAATGAACAAATGTCGTATACTGCACAAGTTACATGCGCATATATGTTCGTATACTTATGCATGCAATGCATATATTTATGCTTGCATGCATATGCATATATTTTTGCATGCATAAATATTTATAATGCATATACATATATTTATGCATGCTTGTATACACGGACAAAGCTCTTAATTGGGAAATAACTTGTAATTTATGATTTGCGCAAACAGTGAGGTTTTATGTACTAACTTAATGTTTACTTATTTAGCATACCAACCCAAGATCTATTTCAGATCCGAAATAAGTACATAAATAGTGAGCGACGAGTATGTAATTGGATAAAATGGTACATTCACAATTAAACGTAAAGAAAGCTTCGAATTTTATGAGCTTTTGGCGAGACGGATAAATCAAGTGAAAAAAATATCAAATACAGGTACAAGGGAAAAAATAGCGTTTAAAAAGGAACGGTAACTCACGGGGCCCGGCTGCTAACTGAAGATCCCGCTGAGGATATGTGCCTGCACAATCAGTTCATTTTGTTTACACATGCAATTTTTATGGAACAGTACAAAATTAAGGGTGGTCACAAAGGTATGGATGGGACATAAAAGGAAGATGAGTATAAGTTTAGAGTCAGAATTTTATGAAAGACAAAAGCATGAGGTGAAGGATTGAAGTTTAAGGGAAGAGGGGAGTCGGTACACCGCGCCGTTTTGATGGCGATTCCATCTTCTTTAGGCAAGCCATGATTGCGGATTGACTTCAAATCAACCGAGTGCGTAGGAAGGGGACTGTGAAAGTGAAGCCGGACAGATAGAATCGCGAGTAGTTAGGTCCCCGCAGATAGTTGTCTCCCAGTTCTGGGAGGAGTGGGGGAGAGAGGTGGGTTCTCTAAGGCGTCTTCTTTAGTTTTACCACGTGACTTTTGATGCAGAAGACTCAGGAATTTCCTGAGGTTGGATTTCACGTGAGAAATGTTGACATTAGAGACCCTTAAAAGGCTTTCAGAGCTGGAAGACGACTATTAACACAGGGCTAAACGCGTGAGCTTACAAACAGAGGGCCCATAATAGGACCATATTCGGAATTTATTTTGTAGATTTCCTTACAATATATTTTTTTGTCTAATGTATCTAAAACGTGCTAAATGTTTATTGAATCTTATGAGGACTTAGTTCGAGCGGTATTGGAGTTTTAATTCAGGGTGCGGGGAATTTCATTTAGATAGCGCGAGATTTCTAAAAGATAAGTGTAACACAAGGTCATGGGCATGATTCCATTAAAATCTGCTGTTAATGTGATGGGTGTGCTATGGAGTTAGAATTTAAACGAAAGATTTTTCCTTAAAAACCCACGTAATGCGAACCTAGCGCATTTTTCGTCGGAAATGAAAAATGGAATGGCAATGGAATTAATTACTTTTTTGAGTTTCATTTGAGGATGGGGTGGGTAAATCGGTGTTGTAACAAAGGGTAATGGCTACGTGATATACGTAATTTATTTCTTCGAAACAACCTAAATCACAAGAAGTGGGATAAATAAACCTCCAAAAAATTTGGAGAAAAAAATCAACTTGCTAAAGTCGTCGGAACACTTGCAACCCAAAACTACCAAATTATATCATTACTACTCTGCAATATAAAGGAAAAGAAATGCTTTTAAAAACACGAATGCATGTGGCGCAAGAGGATTTCTTTTAAGACACGAACATTATGAGTATGACATTTGGAAAAGAAAAGAATTGGGGAGTTTAGGAGGAGCATGCACTGAGCAGCCTATCGTGAAAATTTCAATGTCAATTAGCACAGTAAGGGCTAATGAGTTAATTCTGTGAAATGTCGCATTCAAGCTAAAATGTATGACATGGAACGGTTTGCAATGAGCTCGAGGCGAGGCAACGTGCTCCGTCCAGTGAGTCATGGGCTCCCGCCGATGCAGAGTGTAACGCGATGGATCCTTCTCGGAGACCCCTGGATTACGGCGGTGAATAATTATTGCGGTCACGTTAATGTCACCCGAATTTGAACCGTGATCCCCGCCCGATATCACTCACCGAAAATACCAACGACAATGGCACAGGTGCGCGAGAATCGAACGGATGCATATCCACTTCGGAGAGAGTGGATTGATTAGGGGGCACGAGGGCTCGCGGTGATTGGGTTAAAGGGACACGGGGAGGACTTTGGACGGTGGGAATGTCGCCATTGTGACGCCGAGCCAGCCTTTGCGGCCCAACACATTGCTACTATCGGCAAGGTTTAGCGAAGTTAAACATACCAGTGGTCAGAATGGTATTTTTTAAATTCGTTCATGAATGAGTTCTTTGGCAGAATTCGATAGGCGTATTTGAGGTGGACTCTAAACATGCGCTGTGTAAATTTAGATCACTGCGATAAAACGATACTTTTCTCAATTTTCGAGTACCAATCCAAACGTTTGAAATAGAAACTTTCGATCCGTAAGGTTAAGATTACTATATAAAATACCAAAGGTGCTTCAACTTTAAATATCCGATAAACATGGCAACACAAGATATGCGGAAGTCATAATAAAACAAATAATCAAAAAAATATTCAATATTACACTAAAATTATAATATTTATCTAAATTTTTAGTTTAAAAATTCTGATAAACTACGTAAAATAAAATATTAAAAAAATTATTGTTTACCACGTCCATGAAACAAACCCAAGTATGTAATTTGGAATTCATACCAAAAAGAAAGACTGCTCCTTTTCCACAGATTTCCACGGACAGAAATCTGTGGAAGAGTACCTCTTTCTTTTTAGTATGGATATTAAATACTTCCACGAAGTGAAGATTAAGAAAAATAGAATATAATTTGGAATTGTTTCAATTCTTGCAGCATCTACGATTCATGGGTTCTTCAAAGGCAACGGGAAACATTTTCAAATATATTTACACAATTTCAGTTCATAAATTTTATAGATATAGACTTCTTCACAAACATCCTGCATCTCAAAAAACACAATATATATTATTTAATGGCATTTAAAATCGTCGAACAATTACGCACGGTAGGGGCATTGAGGTTCCTGACAGAAATTTGTAGAAAGCATTAAATGTGGGTGCAGGAGATCTCGAGAGGCAACGAAAGAAAAGAGGGTAGAAAGTGTGCAGAAATAAAGAATTAGTAATTGTAAAAAATTATCGAATTTTAGGATATTTTGAGTCTAGTCAGTTAGGACTTACGAGTACGGTGGTGTGTGAGTGCTAAGTCCAATCTACAACCTTCCCTAAACCGGTGGAATACCAAGGAATTCCAATTCCTACTCTTCCTACAAAGGAAAGAGGATGGAATATGCGCATTGATGATACATTACACTGAAATTCACCGTCGAGTTAACTTCACCGTGGACTAAGTGCATGGCGCTCGTAAACACAACCATGTCGGGACCTCACACTATTCAATTCCCTTGGGGACAGAGCGTCCTCGCTACCCAGGGATCGGCAATTATGGTTCGAGGCATTCGGGGACATATTAATAAGCACTCATCAAACCGACAGCCAAACCGCAGGCAAAAGTATGCACCTCCCTCCGACGCGAGGCACTCCGAACCCCTAAAACAAAAAAAGATTATCGTCCCCTACCCTTCTCTCCGATACGTCCCGTCCGACCGTCTTCCCTTTTCGTCATTGTTTTAGATCGAGTAAACAATTAAAGATTTTTTTTAACTCCATCCGAACTTGAATTTGATATCAATCTACGCTGAAAAGTGAAATACCCGCGCCACTGCCTCCACCTCTCGGTATTGCCCTGTAAGTTACACCCACTCTCTCGCTACCGCCCCACCCCCACCATCCCTGGGGCGCCGCCCTGAAAACTTTATGGTCGAGAGAGTCATGACCTAGCCACAAGAATGACGGGCAGGTGGGGCTAGAGAGGGCGGCGGGGCGCGACCTAGCAAAAAAAAATAGGAGAAAAGCTGTGGGGGAGCGGCAGCGGGGCACGTGAAAAGAATAGAGGGCGTGCGATAGGCAGGGTACCATACGCGGTGACAATAAGAGCGTGAATATTTACGGCGCGGGCGTCAAATTGCCTCGAGGAGGAGCGGCCGTACCTACGACGGCACGGAGGCATTCGACCCATAAGGGGGGAGAGAGGTAGGGATCAGGAAGGGGATCAAGTATACGCGGGATAAAGCCTCAGCGTCACGGTTAGAGTCGCGATTATTTCGCCACCTAACTCTGCGCTCGGGAGAAAGGCAGTGGAACTGGACTGAATTCATTTGCAGCCTAATGCGAGTGAATGCACAAACGTGAGGCGACTCTATTTGGGAGAAATTATACAACGTTCAGTCGATTAGCTATTTACCTGACGCTATTTAACAAGTGTCACGTCGCATTAAACTCTTTAGATTAAAGCCAAATTCTCTCGTTAGCCACACTCTTATTCGGCTTAAAGTTTGACATTATTTTGATCAAGGTGAATTTATTCCAAGAAACTACGGGAGAACCGCAACAGTAACTTTTAACGGAGTCATCCACTAATATACATTCCAATGAAAACATTTCAGAATATAAAGCGAATGATTTTGTCACTCAGGAATTGTTGCATTTAAACGTGAATTTATTTTAGACGTGATTAAAGAATAAACCACTTTGAAAATTTTCCTACCGAAAACCTGTGAAAAATGCTTCCCGCTCTAGTTTCAACATTTATCTATTGACTATATATCACAGATCTGACATTAGAAATGTTCACAATGTGACTACAGACATAGTTTCTTATTTTTAATACATTCTTAAACTTAAAGCGAACCTTAACGAGTTGGAGAGCTCTCATCAACGCCGAAACCCTATGAATAACAGAAAACACTTAAGTTAGAAAGACACTTTAAATATACAAGGAACGTAGCCACGGTCGTGAATCAATGTAAACAAAAAATACCGGGACCGTAAACTTGAATGGCACTAAGTAATAAAGGGAAAAAAAACCACAAACACACACAAATCAAAACAAATAATAAAAAAAATAATAAAATAGATAAAAAATAATAAAACAAAATTACAATCACTCGATCACGAGGGTGTGTGTTTTTTGTGTGTGTGATCACTAGGGTGTGTGTTTTTTCCCCTTATTACTTAGAAAGATAATATTCGGTTGGCTGAATACATTTTCCTGCCGTCTGTCTCGTCACTTATGCATGCTAATGAAAACCCGATTTATGAGCAAACTTATTAATTCTAAATCGCGAAAATTGTGGACAGGTGAGAATCCTCATCCAATAGACGGCGTTCTCGACATGGGCGGCTAATAATTTAATGTTGTGTTGCATAGGAATGCGTGCGATGATCACGTACACCGAGAAAAACACGGTAATCAGTGATGCCTAACGAAATTGATGAAGTATGTCCTCGATACGTGAATTCTCCGTGGAGAAGCCAATCGCATCTCCAATTGTAAACATCCCACTTCAATTGAAATCGCAATTGTATCGATAATAGTAAGTTCTATTACAGAACAATACTATTATTTTCAAGGAGCGTAAGATTAACATTTTTTCATTAAACAATTTATGAACTAAACTAGCTTTCTCAAGGATCTGTTTAAATTAACCGAGGTTTTTGTCGGACTCGAGAAGACTACCACTGACGTACAAGTGGACAGGGTAGACGAAAAGTGAACAACAAACAGCGCGTTCTCCACGGAAACTTGTGAAACGGTTAAAATGCCGGCCACTGCTCGAACAAGAAGAGCACGCCACGACTCGACGGGAGTACGTACCTATTCCCCACACACTCGCAGACTGACCTTCTCCTCCTCTGTTACGGGGAACTGGAGCATTGTTCCAGACTCTGCAAACGCCGGGTAAAGAGATAATAAAAAAACAGCAAAAACAGCGGCAGTAGCAACGCAACGCGGTCCCCGGGGATCTCGCCAAGGAAAGAAGCGGCAAAGGGAGAAAAATATAATCCGGCCACAGGGCACGGGTGCTCTCTCTCTCTCTACCCACCCTCGCCCCCCACCCCTCCATCTCCCGCTTGTCCAGTTCTTTTTTCGTCCCGTCCGAAATTCAGCAACGCTGTCGTTTTATTATGGCCCCTCTCTTCTGCGGAGGAAGCTTGGGGCGAATAGGCATCCGGGACCCGGGCATCTACTTCCATCTTCCCTCCACAGTCTCACACCCGTCTCTTCAAATCCATGCGGAGCCACGAGACCTCCCTCACCTTTCCCTCCTGGCAACCAACCCCTCTTCAATCCCCTTGCCGCTCCGGAATAACTTCTCACTCTTCCCCTCCCCCTCCTCCAAAAAAAAACCTCCCCCGTCTCCAAGGAAGGAAGGGCGGCACATGCCCGGAACTCGTCTTCTCAGGGGACGAGGAACGAGGGGGAGGAAGTCTGGAGGACTGCATTGAGGGCTCGACGTTAAGGAGGAAAGGGAGTTAGAGCTCTCAGAGAACTCCATACCGCGTGTAAATTTCCAATAGCTACTCGTGCTCCATCAAGGGTGGCTGGAATTCTCCATCGACGAATCTACCCCGACTTACATCGGTTTTTCAGGCGAGAAATGTAGCATTTCATCACACACATTGCACCGCTGCTCCATTGTATAAGGTGAAAATGTATATTTGCGGAAAAAAGGGGTGCCGAACCATTGGGTTGGATAACTGAAGTGAGAAGTGCACAAATACAATGCGGAAGGAGGGGATTTCGAGTCAAAATTTCGGTTTCCATCATTATGTTGAAAGCAAACTTTCGGGCTAATAACTGAGGTAGCAATGGGAAGATCATCGGAGAAAGCTTCCGTCCGTTAACGATCTATCCGAGTATTTAGTTTCTTCCTGATACTCGTATTCATCTTGTAAGCGATTTGTCGACACAAGAGCGAGTCTTCTATCTTAATTGGCTTCTGAATGCTACCTAACTCTTTGTATTTCCGGGACCAGGATGCCGCGGAATCATTGGGTAAACAAAGAATCCATGTTATGTGCTGTACCATAAAATTTACTTGCCCTCTTAAACACTTCAAGATAATCGAACCATGACATTTGATGGGTAGAGGGAGAATGACACCTCCACGTTAACGTGATCTTCACACATTTGAGCATATTACCCGATACCCCACACCTTTTCCCAATGCTTATTATTAAAATATATTTTCCGCACGTTCCAAATGTCATGGCATTCTGGCATAAATCCACCAACTTCTGCAATGTCGCTGCAACTTTTAAATAGTTATTCAGAAATGAAAACCATTTAAGATAAAAATGTCACCGTCAAAATTTAGGCAAAACCCTGGAGGGATTTCCATCCATAATGTTACATGCCACTTTCTGGGGCGACATCCTGGAAGGGATGTGCTCGCTAAGAACGCTGCTGGAGCCGAAATGTGATTCAAGTATAAAAAATTTTCTTAAGACCTCTTCCTTCCTATTTTCATATTTGGTGTTCTAACAACTTCTGCCTCACGCAATTCAGGTGTTTCGCATGTCGCATGGTTGTAAATAAAGACTATAATATTTGATGATTCCCAAAATTATCCAATATTTCTTAATTTACACGTAGTATTACCTTAAACAAAAATGTATCTACTCTACTCCAACTCATTCGGGATTTATCTGTGGCCCACCCAGTGAAAATTTGAATACCTGCAAATCAAATCTTCACAAATTGAATATCTTCCTCGGTATCCTGCCATATGTCTTAGGACAGTAATTCTAAAAAAGTAAATCAGGACGTAATTCTTTTGACTTTTGTGCAGTCAAAACGCATTCCAATACATTTTTTTATCCAATCGACAATTCGCATAGTCTTAGCATCACTAACAAAGTAAGATGTTCATTCTTGCCGCCTCGTGCACTATACTTGTACTTAGACGAGGAGTCAACGTAAGCTGTTCTCAGCGGCCAAGGTGCCCTGGTGCCTAAGGTCGTTTCGCGCCGTAAATTCTCTTTCCCATAAATCACCAGCCCACAATGACTGACCATGGGGGGGATCGAACTCACGACCTTGGGGTCATCTGGTGAGAATGCAACCCACTGGGCTTGGACGGCCAGTGTGCCTGATTTGCAATTCCCCCGAGCATCCGGCATAAGAGTGACAAACCATCCATCATCCATTCATGCCGCGAAAAAAGAACACAAGGGTTAACCGGAATAGAGCGATAAGCCTGGTAGGCACAGCAGTACGCACGGTCTCGAATCGTTTGCATATTCGACTGCAGTTGAGGCATTGCGTGGATGTTTAGGATTATAGTTTTAGTACTGCCGGCAAACAAAGTTTATTTACCATGATATGTCATGGGAAATGGACGAGGCCACCTTCATGGCGAAAAACAAAAAAAAAATGTGCCATAAAATCTAACAATAAAAACTACTCAGAATTCAATCGATATCAACTCATAAAAATATATTCGTATGCAGATTATTATTAATCACCTATGCTAAGAAATACGACTGTTACTAATATATATATATATATATATATATATATATATATATATATATATGTGTATATATAGTACAGCTAGCACCTATACCTTACATATATATACATTTATTATTAGGTAATCTACCGGTTAAGGTAGGGTTTTGGATGGACACAACTATCAAATAAATATTTTGTAACTTCAAAAAAAACTCAATCCAGCAACTGACTCTACATCAGATCTCTCTTCATCTCAATGTACTTCTTTCCTCCCTTCATCTCGTCGAACATCCCTATCCTGTTCCTGCCTTTTCCTCGTTTGCCTAACATTATCCTCTCTATTACCTTCTTCAACATCCCACTGCCGCTCAATAAGCCTTTCATTCATTTTTCCTGCCTCTATAGGATATTTCCCAACAAACCTCTCTCCTCAGCCACCGACCCTAGTACTTCCTCATTTGTTTTCCTTTCGGTCCATTTCATCTTCTCCATTCTTCTCCAGACACACACATATATATGTACATGTATATATATATATATATATATATATATATATATATATAGTACACATAGCACCTTTATGGCGTTCACTATTTCTTGTGTGTGTAAGAAAGGGAGAGAAAGGGGGAGAAAAGACGGAAAAGGGAAGGCAACGAAAAGACAGGGGAAGATTGCTGCGGAGTGGCAGGCGGAGCGAGAGAGAAATAGCGAGTCTCCTCCACTTGTCCGAGCACCGAGGGATCCCAAATGGCTCCCCTTCCATGTCTTGACACCGCGTCCCAAACATTCTCACTTGGCGAACGACCAGTGGAGCAGGCGACACGGCGAAAGATGAAACGGGGACGAGTGAAAGTGAAGAAGGCACATGAGGTTGGGCGAGGCGGAGGGGCGTGTGTCGGGGGGCGAGAACCCGCGCTCGCAATAAACGCAAGCTAAAAATACTCAGATGGCTGTGTCCACGGACGAAATTTAAAGCGGGGACTTGCGCTCCGGTACATGAGCAATCGACGAACAGACAGTCGGCGAATGGGACGACGGGGACGCAAGAAAATACCAGGACTTAAACGAAGAAAGGTCCGCGCACACACGCGTAGTAATTTTATCAAGTGGTAGTTTTTGTGGAATCTAATTTTTTCTGGGTTGGCGTTTGAGTACTCTTGCACACACATAAACATACACGTACACTACACTTGGATGACTGAGCAAGTTCTTTTACACTCCTCACGCCAGCCGGTTGCGCCTGAGGGCACAACACCCGCAAAGCTTCCACACATCCCAGGTTTTACTTATCTGAACACATAAGACTCTTAGGCAATGAAGACCTTGGGGAAATTTAAGCTCGAGACCATTCTCGGCCAGCTCAGAAGACAAATGCAGTCAAGCTCGGAAAATATTAAGGGGAAAAAAACCTCAAACCAAGATGGGGAGGATGATGGAAAGAAGAAGGGGGAGGGGAAGTGAGCGCGTGTGAGGAAAAAGAGAGCAAGATGAATCGAGGAACACGGATGAGGGAACGCGATAAAAAGCACGGGAGAATTGGAGGGAAAGGGTTGAGGGGTACGAGTTGAGCAATTCTCCCACTCTCTCTCTCCCCATCCACTTCACCCAACTCCACCACGCCACAACATCCTCCCCATTCTTCCCCGGGGGGATAATCCCTCCACTCTCCTACTCCCTCTCTACTACTTACTACTCTCCCAACCCTCTTCTCTCCCCCCAACCACCCCGCTCCTCACTTTTACGCACTATGTGTGCACCCCTGATTGTGCTCGGCAACCGCCACCGAAAGCGGGTCGTAAATTATACAAGCGCCGCTTTCGGCACCAAACCAGACCTCACTCTCCCCGCCTCCCTTTCAACTCCTCCTCCTTATACACCCCCTTTCTCCGCCCCACCCACCTGCCACGCGCTTCCTTCTCCATAACGCGGGTCTCCCTCGTCAGTCCCGGCCTCACCAACGAACACTCTCCCCCTCCCATGCCTTGCCTCAAAACCCCTCACCCTTCCCCGTACGAAACCCTTAAGAGAAGCTACACCAACCCCTCGCCTCCCCCCCAACCCTCGTCGTCGCTGGAGACTCAGTCGGTGCAAGCGAGCGCCCTTCCTAAACTCAACTCACTCCCTCCATACACCAACCCAAACAGCCATCCTTCCTCCCCTCTCTCCTTGCACACTCCATTGTATCGCCTTACGGCCGTCGTCTTACCCTCCGCATTCCCTCCCCTTGCCTTCACTCTCTCCTGCTGGTGCCGGTATAGCCCTAAACCCTCCGATAATCGCGCGTGGATACCAGTCCACACAGCCCACCTCCTTAATGCATACATGACGGTCCCACTCCACCAGCCTCATGCGTCTACGACCGAGCCTTCGATATGAATTCTCTTTGGCCTTGGAAAAGCTATAGCAGTAGTTCCAATTCAAATATGAATCCGCATGACACGCCCACCTATATCTGCGTAGATACATACACATAAAAAATATATATATATATATGCATTTATACATGTATATATGTATAAAGATATATATATATATATGTGTGTATAAAGATATATATATATATATATCTTTATAAATAAAGATATATGTATATATATATGTATAAAGATATATATATAGAAAAGGGACGTAAAAGAACACATTGCAGATTGTTTGAGCTTTCGGCCTTCTTCAGGTCAGGCTGGAAGTTCTCTGAGAGAAACAATGGAGTCTGGGGGTGGGTGAAAGGTGCAGGATATGGTGGGAAGGGAATTAAAGATAGCGGTTAAGGGTGGGAAATTTAAAAATTTGAAAAGCTAGCATACATGCGGATTAGTGAGTTCTCACCTCTAAATTGGTGGCTGATTCGGGTAGGGATTCTAGGATAGTTTGGGAGAAACACTGGTCGAAGGAAAGATTGTGGAAGTTTGCATATAAAGGGATAGGAAGAAAGGAGAGTGACGCTGAATTACAGGAGTAGCGGTGATTGTTGATCGAATGAATAAGGGGGTGATGCATTCGCCAATGTAAAATGAACAGCATTGTTTGCATGACATGAGATAAATAATGTTTTTCGATAGGCAATTACTGTGGGAACGAGGTGAGGGGGAAATGAGAGGAAGTGAGGAGCCGGAAGCAGATCTGATAAGCAGACATGTTGTACATCGGGGGCGGTTGCAAGTTGGGTAAATATGAGGAAATTTGTCAGGGGGGACGCCAAAGGATTGGTGGATCTCAGGAGGTTTTTGAGATTGGCGGGTCTTCTGTATGCGAGATACACCCTACCTCATGCACAAGAGAAAATACAGCCCCATATCTGACGCAGGACTCAACCTCTGCACCCCCTATTTCCCCGGATGCCACGGACTGAAGACCTTTTGGATTTGAGGTTTGCGTAAAATTTTTTTTGTGTTCTATTGTGCCGTCCAAATGTTATATATGTATGTAAAAGTTTTTCACAGACACACACACAAATATCCCGATGTACATTACACACACAACATTTGGATGGCACATTAGAACGCAAAAAAATGTGAGTATATTATATATATATATATATATATATATATATATATATATATATATATATATATATATATATATATATATATCCTTATGATGACCACGGTCGTGCCGTCGAAACGCCAACTACATACTGTGAGTGTCCTTTCTCTGTGTTGTGAATATTCTGTATCTGTGTGTTTATACATATAGATGATTTCTTCGAAGTAACACGGAAATGTTGAATAAAAAACTTAGTACCACACAGCACGAGAACACATAAAAAGAACACTCACAATAATATCTTGATAATTTCGACGGACTCGAACTCCGTCTTCTTCGGAAGATATGACTGCTCAGTCATATCTTATCTTCCGAAGAAGACTGAGTTCGAATCCGTCGAAATTATCAAGATATTATTGTGAGTGTTCTTTTTATGTGTTCTCGTTCTGTGTGTTACTGTCTAAGTTATATATATATATATATATATATATATATATATATATATATTTATATATATATATATATCCCTCCCATGGACTACAACCTTGTCGTGGTGGAAGGGCTTGTGTGTTCCGATGACCCCTAGAGCTGTGCTGGCGGGAGTAATAATAATTACTCCTGGAAGGGTCACCCATGCCAGATAGGTCGAAGGTTAGGAGCCAGACGAAAGGTAGTCCACGCAGCGTCTGTTCCTCAGTGAGGCGGCTGCAATGGCGTCTGACCCCAGTGGGGCGGCCATTAAGTGATGGTGTCACGTTAAAAACACTATTGAGGAAGGCAACGGGAAACCACCTCAATTATGATTCCCAAGAATATAACGATGGGCACTATAGATAATATGAGTCCTGGCAACTAAGGGACCCGGCCCAAGAGGCCGTGTGTCGTGCCCGGCAGCGGGAGAGGCAAGGCTTCCGCGGTCGTCATCCCACGAAACCCTTGCGGGGAAGAAATAACTTCAGCAGGACAGAAGACTCAGAAGAAGGCGAAAGTAGTTAGAATAGGAACCTGGAACGTCAGGACAATGTTGAGGAGAGGCAAATTAGAAAATATCAAGCGAGAGATGGAAAGAGGTAACATAGATGTTCTAGGCCTCTGCGAGGTGAGATGGAAGGATAGCGGGGATTACTGGAGTGACAATTATAGAGTAATATACAGCGGCGGGGACGAGAGCCAACGAGGGGTTGCCGTAATTTTAAATAAAGGGGTAGGAAGAAGCGTAGTCAACATAGAGCAAGCGACAGATAGAATTTTACTCGTAGAGATTAAAGCAGAGCCGACGAACTTGGTCATTGTTCAGGTATACATGCCACCGAGCAACCACAAGGAGGAAGAAGTCGATAGGATGTATGATGAGTTAGAGGATATCATCGCGAGTGTTCCTGCAGGGAAACATTTGATAGTGATGGGGGATTGGAATGCGACGGTAGGCGAAGGAAGAGATGGTGGTGAGGTGGGGGACTATGGGCTAGGCACGAGGAATGAACGCGGGGAGAAACCAATTGAATTCTGCAGGAGACAGGGGTTAGTCATCACTAACACATGGTTTAGACACCACAAAAGGCGTAGGTATACATGGAAAATGCCAGGTGACTCGGAAAGGTATCAGTTAGATTATATTATGGTTAGGCACAGGTTTAGGAACAGTGTGATAAATTCGCACAGTTTCCCAGGAGCGGATGCGGACTCTGACCACAATTTAGTTGTTATGAAATGTAATGTTCGTTTCAAGAAGATAAGGCAAGGGCGGCGGGTTAGGAAATGGAATTTAGAAGCAGTAAATGAATTAACGAGGAAGGATTATCAGGAGGCTGTAGAGAAAAGGATGGATGACGGTAAAGAACTGAGTATTATCGAAGAAAAATGGGAATGTATCAAGAAAGGGATATTGGAAGCCGCTAAAGACACTATAGGAATCGTTAACGGGAAAAGGATAAGGAAACCATGGGTAACGGATGAGATGATTGCAAAGATGGATGAGAGAAGAATATGGAAAAATGTAAACACAGAGTTAGGCAAAATGAAGTACAAAGAGTTAAACAATAAACTGAGAAGGGCCACAAATAAAGCAAAAGAAGAATGGTGGAAAACGCAATGCGAGGATATGGAAAGTTTACAGAAGAAGGGTGAAATTGGTGCTCTATACAGCAAGGTTAAGTTATTATCGGGAAGTAAGAAGGCAAGATGTGTGCTAACAGTTAAAGATAAATGGGGTAAGATAATAGTTGAACCAGGAAAAATCCAAGAGAGATGGAAGGAATATATAGAAACACTGTATGGTAAAGAACTTAGGCCGACAAGCTTAGACATAGAAAAGGAACATGACGTTGAAGAAGATAGCTTAGGTCCAGGCATACTCGACGATGAAATAGAAAGGGCATTAAAGGAGATGAAAGCAAATAAGGCTGTGGGGGTGGACAATATTCCTGTAGAAATGTTGAAATGGTTAGGGAAAGGTGGGAAGAAGGCCATATATGGGCTGATTCGTAGTATCTATGAGGAAGGAATCTGGCCGGAAGATTTTGTGAGATCGGTGTTAGTTCCTATTCCAAAAAAGGCATAGGCTTCGTCATATGAGGATTACAGAACAATAAGTTTGATATCCCACGCAGCTAAAGTTATTCTCAGGATCATCAACAAAAGGATAGAGAGTAAGGCAAATGATTACTTAGGGGATGATCAGTTTGGGTTCAGGAAAGGAAGAGGTACGCGTGATGCCATTGCAGTAATGAGATCACTAGTCGAGAGGAATATAGAATACAATCAGGACGTTTTTGCCTGTTTTGTAGATTTCGAAAAAGCGTTTGATAGAGTGAATTGGGAAAAATTAATGCGTGTATTGCAGAAAATAGGAATGGATTGGAGGGACAGGAGACTGATCCGCAACCTGTACATGTCTTAGACTGCTCAGGTGCGAGTGGGGAACGGAGAGTCCGGATGGGCAGTGTTAGGAAGAGGTGTAAGGCAGGGTTGCCCATTGTCACCGGTACTGTTCAACGTATATGTAGAGGAAATGATTAAAGAGGCATGGGAAGAACTGGAGGTAGGAATGAAAGTCGGAGGGGAATTCGTAAAATCGGTTAGGTTTGCTGATGACCAAGCATTAGTTGCTCAGTCAGCCAAGGGGTTGCAAGCATTGTTGAGTGAATTGGAGGTTCAGTGCGATAAATATGGGATGAGAATCAATATTAGTAAAACAAAGGTTATGCGATTTTCCAGAAAGAAAAAGGCTAAGCTAAATATTAAAATAGGCGGGGAAAAAATAGAGCAGGTAGAACAGTTTACATATCTCGGAAGTGTTTTGGACCAACACGGTCAAAGTGGTAGGGACGTAAGGAGAATAATTGCGCTAGGCAAGGAGGCTTTCTCAAGGAGGAGGGAGTTGATGACGGGGACGTTGAGTAGGGATGTTAAGACAAGACTCGTAAAAACTCTGATATGGAGCGTAGGTATGTACGGCGCGGAAACGTGGACGCTGAAGCAGGAGGATAGACGTAGATTGGAGGCTTTTGAAATGTGGGTGTGGAGAAGAATGGAAAAGGTGAAATGGACCGAAAGGAAAACAAATGAGGAAGTACTAGAAATGGTGGGGGAGGAGAGGGGTTTGTTGAGAGAAATCCTATGGAGGCAGGAAAAATGGATGAAAGGCGTATTGAGCGGTAGTGGAATGTTGAAGAGAGTAATAGAGGCGAGAATGTTGGGCAAGCGAGGTAAGGGCAGGAACAGGATAGGGATGTTGGACGGGATGAAGGGAGGAAGGAAGTACACCGAGATGAAGAGGGACCTGATATAGATTAGTTTGCTAGGTGGGGAGTCACAAAATGTTTACTTGATAGTTGTGTCCATCCAAAAACCTACCTTAACCGGTAGATTACCTAATAATAATAATAATAATATATATATATATATGTTGATGACGGGGACGTTGAGTAGGGACGTTAAGACAAGACTCGTAAAAACTCTGATATGGAGCGTAGCTATGTACGGCGCGGAAACGTGGTCGCTGAAGCAGGAGGATAGAGGTAGATTGGAGTCTTTTGAAATGTGGGTGTGGAGAAGAATGGAGAAGGTGAAATGGACCGAAAGGAAAACAAATGAGGAAGTACTAGAGATGGTGGGGGAGGAGAGGGGTTTGTTGAGAGAAATCCTATGGAGGCAGGAAAAATGGATGAAAGGCGTATTGAGCGGTAGTGGAATGTTGAAGAGGGTAATAGAGGGGAGAATGTTGGGCAAGCGTGGCAAGGGTAGGAACAGGATAGGGATGTTGGACGGGATGAAGGGAGGAAGGAGGTACACCGAGATGAAGAGGGACCTGATGTAGATTAGTTGCTAGGTGGGGAGTCACAAAATGTTTATTTGATAGTTGTGTCCATCCAAAAACCTACCTTAACCGGTAGATTACCTAATAAAAAATATATATATATGTATATATGCGTATATACGGAAGGGTGAAATTGGGGTGCTATACAGCAAGATTAAATCACTATCGGGAAGTAAGAAGGAAAGTCCTGAGCCAACAGAGATAAGTCGGGTAAGATAATAGTTGACATAGGAAAGATCCAAGAGATATCGAAGGAATGTGTATGGTATCTAAGAGGAAGGAAACTAGCTGGAAGGCTTTGTGAGATCAGTGCTAGTTCCTATTCCGAAAAAAGGTAAAGGTTACATCATGTGAGGACCACAGAACAATAAGTCTGTAATCCCACGTAGCTGCAGTTGTTCTCAGGGTCATCAAAAAAAAGATAGAGAGCAGGACAAATGGTTACTTAGGGGCTAATCATTTAGGATTTAGGAAGGGGAGAGGTACGCGTAATGCCATTGCAGCAATGAGATGAGACTAATCGAAAGGAATATACAATACAATGAGGACGTATTTGGTTGTTTTGCAGATTTTGAAAACGCGTTTGATAGAGTGAATTGGGAAAAATTAATTCGTGTATTGCAGAAAATAGGAATGGATTGGAGAGACAGGAGACTGATCCGCAACCTGTACATGTCTCAGACTGCTCAGGTGCGAGTGGGGAACGGAGAATCCGGCTACTACTGACCGGAAGGCGCGGCTTCGATTCCCGGGCAAGCCATGTGATTCCACCCAAGCTATATGATCTTTCGGGTACCAGAACTTCCTGGAAAACCATAACCGGCACAAGGAAAGGAACTGACCACCCTACCCTGATGTGTGAATTTCACACGTCGTTTTCTTAGTACTGGGTGAACTCTATCACCACCTACCAAATCGACCTTCGAGTTGATTACTGTGTTGATGGTTATATGGATATATACATACATATATATATATATATTTATGCATATATGTTTCTATATATATGTATACAGTCAGTTGAATTACATACTCGTATATTCGCTGGACTGTCGGGAAACAGCCGAGTGGAGCGGCGAAGTATAGGGCAACTGACGCATATATACGGTAAAAGGGATGGAAGCGGAGAAATGCTATTATCAGATGTCAAGTAAGTTGATTCCTCTAGTTTACACGGAGCACGAGATACATACCGGAGCCGAATGAATTATTCAAAATTGAACAAATTAGTACGTTTCTTTTCTTATTGGTGGCCTGAAACGATGCGTGTGGGAGAGAGTATAATGAAATTATGCGTACGCATGGCACACGGGGTCGACAAACTTTGACATCAAGCTGGAAATACTAGCTTTCTAAGGTTTCCTCAATCAATTAATGTCAACAATGCTCAGAGTCGCGAGATACGGAGGAGGGGAGCGGGAGTAATGCATCTAGCACTTCATAGTGGCGTTCTCTATTGTGCCATGCGAATGATTGAAACTAATCACAAGTGAACTCATGAACGAAGAAAATTGCCAACAATTTCTCAACTTAATTTAATTCAATTGTTAAATACAAACCCACTCCTAAGAGCACAATGTACTCTATCTCCACAATGTCCACTGCTCAACAAAGCTGTGAATGTATATTATATCACTTCAAGGTAATGTGCGAATAATGACACTCCTCAGAAAGTTATTGCTTAACCCAATTAAAAATTAATGTTTGCAGTAAGAATAACAAAATCACAGAAAGTAGTACTCATGGATACGGATTGAATTAATATCTTGTGTGAATGGATATTATTTTGAATAACGATTTTTGTATTATAGTTTTCAAGGGCTTTTCAACAACTACTCGAATACCGTTCGACTTGTTTCAGGAACATTTGCCATCAAGTGCGTGAACAACGGAGAGAATATGCGCGATATAATTGCCGAGCACGAAGAGAACACAAACCTAAACGGCACAAACACAAAGCATTTATTGCAAAGAAAACATATATTTTCTTTCCTCGACTTAAGTCGTATTGTTGAAAGTTTCATTACAGAGCTGACCAAAATCGCCCCAACTTTTGACTCGGAAAAGTTCACACGTTTGGTCTAGAAAATAAACCTTGGGCTCTAGCTAAGTGAAAAAGAAAACCTCAAGGCAAATATATACAACAGTTAAGTAAATGAGAGTTCAAAAGAATGCATAAAACATATCTCTTATTAAAATTCCGTCGGCGTTGCGGGCGAGTTGGTACTAGAACGAGTGAAAAAAAACGAGCGGGACGCGATCACACGATAACGCCGAATACAAACGAGCCACGTCACTTTCGAGCCCCTGATACGTCATTTTTAAGAGCTTCCTCAACGCTCGATCATTTGGCGAGGAAATCGGCCGTTCGTTTCAATGAGTGACGCGTCAATTTCACGACCGATAAGTTATATAAAATGAGGAAACGGGGGAGGGGCGAGGAGCCTGCGTCCAAGGGTGGATGTGAACGAATTTATCGCCCATGACGAATTCGCGTAATTAGTAAAACGGGTTGGGGCCGGGTGCACGACTGGATCGAGCTTGGGGCAAATGACCACCCCTTGCAAATAAACATTCCAACGGGAAGTGGTTTCCACGCGACAGTCCATGGCAACTCGTTCATAAAGCTCACGTCGCGGCTGACGTCAACGAATTCTGTGAGTCGCGCGCGCACGCACTCGCAAAAGACAAACGAGATATTTCATCCCTTACGCGCAATGGTTGGAATCGAAACAATAAATATCCTCTCTCCCCTCAATCTCACAGCAACTCGAAAATATTCTATATCATCGTGCGAAGATAAACTTCAGTCGTTCTGAACAATGAAAATGAAACAACGACTGGTGCTACGTCACAGATGAAGAAATTATGAGAAATAGTTTTCACCAATTGTAACGTCCAATTAAGAAAGGCAAACACGTTTACCCAACGAAAATACGCCAAAGCTCGCACTCTCATGCCCGTCAGAAGCATGTCCATTAGCTACACAGATTCATTTTAATTTGATACGATCGTCACTTAATTACCCACAGTTTTGATCAAATACAAAAGAAAATCTGTGAGAACTGGCTCTCAAACCTTCAAGTGGCTGATCTAATATAACTTTGACCACAATGCGAGTCCAAACGACTGGACGATTATGAAAAACCACCATCTAATTGATATACCAACAAATGGTGAGGAATACCCTGAAATATTTCCGAGATAAGTGATCTTTGAGGGTAGACCAACACACAACACCTAAACGAACAAAGAAAATTGAAAACAAACTGAATGTTGTGTTACAGCAGTTTTAGTAGAGTTCTCTATGAGTGCGATGTCATGCGACGACAAAGAAAATAAGTATTACTTAACAGATAAATCAGGAGAGAGACCTGTATTCAGATTCTCGATGCCTCCAGAAAATGCTGTCACTTTTGAGATTCAAACTGCTGGAGTATAGGTGTAAATTACATAATTTATTTTGCCAATTTTCTTCAGTATGTTGAACTAGAGTTACTTAGTGTCATTTAATCTTACAATAAAATCACCACTGGAAAATAAAACAATCACACGTATTGCTATCAGGAACTGTTATACAACCAAGCCGTACTGGCAAATGCCGCTCTAATTTTTTTGTCCGGAGCGATTACGTTTCATTTTATGAAGTTTTTTTTGAAAGCTGCAGTAAACAAATTGGGACAAGATGTGATGGTCCTATACATATCTAACATTTCGGAACATATACTTGGCTGTGATTAATATTCAAATATAATTTCAGGAGTCTATAACCTAAGCAAAAATAGCAAAAGCCCACGAATGAACTCACTTCAAAACATAGGTATATTATGGGCAGACGAAGCTTAATACATACCGACACCGAAATACCCCGTATGACCCCTAATCCTCAGTGACCCACCCACTCAATCAGCGCAACCGAACCCCGCTCGCCGCATCGATAGTGCTGGCGGGGGACCGAAGACAGATTCCGAAAACCACCCGCAAAGTAATCAAATAAATTGCGGCCTCGTTTTGAGAGTGCAGTTCTTGATGGACTCGGCTGTCCGTCTGTTGCTTCGTTATTCGGAAAACGCGTCGAATAAATCGTGTCACCTCGACCCCTCTCGCCCCCGGTATCCGCGGCTGCAAATGCGATTCCCTCGTTGCTGTGAGTCCAGAGGATTACTCTCCACCTCCCCGTAGCCAGCCTATTTCCCCTCTCTCTCCGCACCGCTGTGTTTCCGACACTCCACGCATGACCGCCGATTTCGAAACCAAAATCAAAACATAGTGTCTCACTACGATCCGCCAAACTAGTCTGAAGAAGACCAGTAGTTTTCTATTCCATCAGCCACTATGGAATTAACGTATGAAAATTATGAATTTAAGAAATGACAATGTCGCCGGGCAAAAGTGCAGCGTATACTTTGGTCATAAATAACATGATAGCCTTACTGATAACCAATATGATGAGGGATCCTTCTCAGTTTTTGGAAAACTGATTATAAACTCAATCGTACATGTCCTAAAATATAATTCAGATGAAATATTACTTCTTTCATTTATTAATGTACCCTGCACCCCACCGCTAGGGTGTGTGCCAGGGGGTGAATACACACCAGACTAATTTTTACCCGAATATGACCCTACCACGGTCGGCCAATGTTACGTATTACGATCCCTTATTGTTCGCGGACATAATGACACCTTAAATCTATATGCTCTAAACTAAATCTCTCTAATTTTATTGACATGATCTCTTTTACCGTAGTACGATGGGGGTAATAACACATTTTCAACATCAATGCTAAAGAGATCCCTTCCAATTTATGCAAGAGCTTCAATCTGTAATTTAACCTTCGCATCGTGAGTGATCCCAGCTTAGGTGCTCTAATATTTTGGATACGCTACTAAGTTTAGCATAACAAAATTTTACAAATCTAGTTCCTCTATGCTGCATGCGATCCATTTCGGCAATTAATCCCGTGAGGATCCCATTTACTTGCAGCTTATCCTACACGAGGCCTAGCCAGCAACATATACCATCTCTCTTTGACCTTTTCATCACATTTACCCATTAATCTTCTAATAAATCGTAATATTTTGTTAGCTTGTCCACATATTCCCCATATGTGTTTCACCCAGGAGAAATTGTAAGTGAGGGTAACTCCGAGGTATTTAATTGAGTCTACACATTCCATTTTGGTGTTCCCACTGCAGTAGGCAGGCATTCGGGTGACAATTGCTCTTTTTCCAAAAAATTATCACAAATCACTTTTGTAAGTCTAGTTCTAATTGCTAAGTGTCGCACCAGCGTTGACTTGATAAAGCTTCCGTGTCCTCGGGATCACGGATATCACGATAAACCACTGTACCGTCGGCAAATAAACGTAGTTTATTGTATCTTACTAGTACCTACGGAGTCAATGTCGTTAATGTACAGTAGGAATAAAAGAGGTCCGATGACACTTCTCTGGGGAACACCTGAATAACTTCAACTGCGTTTGAGCTAACTCCATCTGTGACTACTCTTTTAATCCGACCATTCAAAGTCTTTAATCTAACCCCGGATGTTTTTATCCATGCCAGACGCTTCTAGCTTTGTGAGTAGTTTACTATGAAGTACTTTGTCGAAGGCTTTATCAAAATTTAGAAAAATCCCGGCCACTGGAACATTACTCTCTCCTGAAGTAAGCATATCATGAAGAAAAAGCGCAAGTTGTGTCTCGCAGGACCTACCTTTTCGGAAACCGTGCTGATTTTTCATTAATAACTCCTAATTATCGAGGTGTCTCACGAACAAACTAGCAACTATATGTTCCATAACCTTGCACGAAATGGATGTGAGGGAAATAGGTCTGTAATTACTCGGTTCCTCCTTGTCTCCATTTTTAAATATTGATGTTAGGTTAGCCATTTTTTATCTCTAGGAATATTGTGATCAATTGTGATTTCTTGAATATTATTTTCAGATACGGCGTAATTTCCGAAGCTATATCCTTAAATATACGAGCAGGTACTTCATCGGGACGGACGATGTATTAGGCTTAATATTTTTCAGCAAAGGTTCTATTCTATTATATCAGATTTCAATTTTGGGCATTGGTTGAACGGCACCTTTTGGTAAGCTATCGGAGGCATTCGGTGAGATATTGGCGAAGATACTTTGAAAGAAGATAACGCTCATTTTGGGGAAACTAAATGTTCAAACTAGGGTACTTCTTACACTTAGTTACACCCTGGTTAAATGTTTTACGAACAGTTGTATCATCTTACGCCACATGCCCTCACGGCTGCGTGAGTGTATTACTTACATATATATGAATATGACGGAATATTTGGTTAGACAGATATTAGATTTAAATACTTGGGTGTAACAATTACTCACGATCTGTCCTGGGGAAAACACATACGAGAAATATGCGGTCGTGCTAATAAAAAATTGGGATTTGTGAAAAGAGTGCTAGGTAAATGCGACGAAAAGGTGAAAGAACGATGTTTCCTTGCCTTGGTCAGGCCCCACCTAGAGTATGCTGCCAGTATATGGGATCCTCACAACATAAATTTGGTTTCGGAATTAGATCGAGTTCAGCGGAGGGGGGCTAGATTTGTCAAACATTGTTATGACCAACTCAGCAGCGTATCCACTTTGTTAGACAGTTTAGGTTGGGATTCTCTTACACAGCGGCGTTTCCAATATAGATTAAACTTATTAAAAACATTTAAAGATGGGCCCTTTTCCGATGACATCAAGGATATAATACGAACCCCAACGTATTACGGTCGAAGGGATCACGAATATAAGACTAGAGAAATAGACTGCAAGACTGACAGGTTTAAAATGTCATTTTTTCCAAGAACGATAAGGGAACAGAATGCTCGTAGTCGAAATTCCCCAGGACTTAGTTCATTACAATAAGTATTAACGTACAGGTTAGGGACTTCGCGAGGATGTGTATACATGTGTGTATGTATGTATGTATGTGTATGTGTGTATATATACATATATATATGTATATATATATTTTTTTTCCTACAGGTTCCCCCCACCTTTCCTCACCTAACTCCCAACCCCCTCAACCCTTACCCTTCCCTCATGGTGCTACACCCCCTGCCACACACCTTTTTGATGGCTCGCAGGGTACTTATGTAGATGTAGATGTAGATGTAGATATTAGGGCGACCGCATAATTCTTATGACAACTGTAACAGGTTTTTTATTAAATTGATAGAACTGCAAAAAACATTCTATGAGCCGCGAAGACATCTGATTAACCTGTAAGGATGGAATTTCTAGAAAAACCACATCAATAAACCGACGTTAATAACCGAACATTTAAATGCCATTTTAACATATTTAATGCAGGTTTCCTCGAAAAATTAAATGTTTGTTTAAAATCACGAAATATATTGCCTTCATTTAGCAGAGGCAATGATTAATGCATATTATATCTACATTTGTTTTCGTTCCGAATAAATGATAATTTACCGTATTATTTCACTGATCCCCTACTTTTTCTCTAAAGTCTAAACACCGGACAGAATAACAAAATAATTTTACAAACACTTAGAGCAACTTCCACAAGGTACACTGGTTTACATAAAGGTTGCCGGTTGCAGTCAATAATGATTTTTTCCAACCGCCGGCTGGCCAACACGTTATGCAACGCGCAGCGATGGAGGTAATAAACATGGGGTAGAGATCAAAGGGGAAACCTGCCGACAAAATAACTACAGGGGCATTAAAACAGCACACCTTATTTTTGCGGGAAATATGGATGGGCTTGATTTAAATCCTGTTACTATTTTGATTCACGCGGTCGAGCTTGAATGAAATATCTCAAAAAAGTCGAAAAATATAATAAATCGCAATCCTTCACCAAACATCATCCCTAAAACAGAGAGCGGATAAAAATTCAGTTATTCAAATATATTATGTGTTTACGCGGCGTCTGATAACTCTAAAATAATCCGCTTAAGACCAAAAAACTCTTTGACCACCGTCGTTACAATCCTGCGCCGTTTTGCGCAAACAAACGAGAGTGGAAATTCACAAATCCAGCGAGTTCCAGCTCTAATGCGGCCAATGACATGCCATAGTAAAAAAAACCATATTTTATTCACTCGGCAACAATAAAAGGACATTAAAAAAAACGCTTAGCCCAAACCGCACGAATAATGCAATAACCGTCGCGTGCGATATTTTTTCCCCTTCGGCGATAATCGAATTCCGGACCCATTTACTGGAGTATAATCCAAGTCGGTCGCGGGAATTCCGCAATCCCAAACTCACAGGAGTCCGCGAAAGCTTACAAACACGCTCACATAGACACGTGCGCACTCTCCGAGGACCACGGCACATTGCGCAATGCACACTTTAATAAATTGCACGCCATGAGTACACAAGCGTGCCATTCCAAAGGCCACAATAAGTAAATCTAACGCGAAGCGGCCAATGACCCGTCGTATCCAAAACGTGTGGGCGCTTGCCACCAGCCAATACTCTTCAATTTAACGTCCCCGAGGACATAAACACGTACCCCTAAGCCCACTTGGCTATTGCAGGCGATAATGGCCGCGCCATCATACCTGCCAAATGGGAAACATTCAAATACTACTCAGCCTCGCCAACGGTGACCATGCGACACCGATTGTTATTCCCTTTCCGCACACCTCGCTAAGTGAAGAGTGACAAAAATAATCTCGCTCAACTCCTACCTACGCATGGTACATATATGTCTACATTATTTGTGATATTAAGGGAATTATGATAGTAAATCTGCCACGATAAGGAAAATTTGATCTTCGAATAAACGCAGTATCTGCTAAAAAAGCAGCATTATCGTGAATGGGATTTCACGGAAACAATATAATTGATGAAATGTTAAATAATACAAACTAAGGCTCATCATATTTCACACAAGAAACTTGGATTCCGACTGCAAGCATAGAGCGGTCAACGATTGAACGTTCACTGAAGTAGCCAATCCCCTCAAACTAGGACCTGCATTTTTTAAGTTTCTGTTTCTCTTTGGGTTTAGCATTGAGTGTACTCTACCATCACCTATCAAATCAACTTTCAGGAAGATAACTGTGTTCATTTTTTAAACTGTGACTTTACCCAACGAGGACATTTATTGACATGGACTCCCAGTCAACTAATAAAATGAAGAACAATGAACTACTGATGGTTATACTAATTGAGACACATATATCCATAATTGAATACTCGCAATCAAAATGAATATCAACAACGATATTATTAATATTACCGAGAGTACGTATAGATCAGGAAATAAATCATAAAAAATTCTATGATGAACTGAGCAAATCAAACGATAAAATAACCGACTAAGTTATTGTTCTCAAAGGATGGACTCCCAAAAGTTTTACGTTGTGATAGCAGAAGATTAGAACAGGCTAAAAACAAACTGGTCTAAAGTGATTGATTAAATAAAACTTGAGAAAGACAAAGAGATTCCATGTAGTCACTTCGTTTCTACTTGCTATCAAAAAATAACCCTAGTAACTCAATGATATGACTCATAGATTTATAAACTTATCAGGAATAATATTTCTACCTTAAACTCTTACACAGTTCATTAAGATATCACTGCGTGCAATCCGACGTGGCGTTATCCACTTGTGTCGGTCTACGTCTAGAAATTAAGGGTATGAATACATTTTCTATATGCTCCAAAGTAATCTTAAAGCGAAAACTTTAATTAAAGTCTAGGGTACGCTACGCAATAAAATGATAACGGTATGAGAGAGGAAATCAACATGAAAATGATCAAGTCTTCAAAACATTTATCACTCCTTTTCGGCCCGGATAAACACTAAGTGACCATGAATTACACACAAAAGACCGTTTCTTTAAAATTTAGCCTCGCGGTAAAATTAATATTTATGGTCTTCCAGCTCCAAATCTAATCAGGACTCCACCGCTTAGCAGGCTGGAGGCAAAAACTTCCTCGTTGCGTATACCCGCGCAAGCCGAGTTGCGCGTTGTCTAAGCAGCCGGTCTGATTTGGTGATTGATTCATTTCCTGGGACCCTTATAGTAGCGGAAAAAAAGAGGGCCGTCGAGGCAAGTCGGAATGTATGGCAGGGGAGGGGACACGAAGTAAAACGATCCCAATGGGAGCGAGCAGCCGAGGAGGGGGAAAGGACAGAAAAAGGGAAGGCGGGAGAGTACGCGGTACGCGGGAGAGGGCCAACGAGGGGATGAGAGGGAAAGCGGGAGGTGGACCAGCAACTGGAATGGCTGGTCGGGGACAGACGAGTGACATTATAAAAGGCCCCCTGAACAAGTACAAAACGAGGATAACAAAATGCCGGACGGATGTTGCATGGAAAACGCACAGTTAATGGACACCGCGACAATGAATACAATTGAATGGGATCGAATTAGGGGGAGTGGTGTCCGCCCTCCCCCATCTACGCGAGTAATGCGTGTTCCGCCTGATGCAAAGCTCGAAAACAAGCTAATCTGTAAGCTGTTGTCTCGCCTCCCCTTCAGCATGATTCCCAGCAGTTAAACTTAAGGGGAAGGTCCATGACGGCAACATGCACTTAAGCACTAGCACCCTATAGCACCCTTATTTATTTTTCTTAAGCTCAACCTTAGGGTCAATTAGCCATAAAGCCTTTTTATGCAAACTGCAATGAAAGGCGGAGTCACAGGTTCGAGTCCCTCTGTAAAAATTTTATTTAGTTTTTGCCCATTTTTATCTCCGCGGATTGATAGTAAAGTCACTGTTGTATCCCAATACAAACAAACTCCAGCAGTCGATCCTGTACTAGCCATGAACAATTTGAAACAAAAAAACTTTTTGAAAACACATACTCGCCGTTTCAGGAATTAAAGGGTAGTTTTTCGGTCTAAGTTCTCCAATGAGAGGTTTGCGTTGGACTAATACAATCAATTCTCCTATCAGTGATAAACTGATTAATTTTCATGATTTGATGGATCACAGTTTTAACCTTGAAGGCCTCTTGATAAAGAAACTTTGTCGAGTCAGGCAGCTAGTATTACTAAACATTTTCCCGTCGAATGGAATTGACGGACACCTGCCAAGTGTGAAGATTAATTGTTAACCAATGAGCGGCAGTTCGATTAATTTTTTTCCAAGAATGTGCTAAAATGTCAGAAACAAGGATTCAATATCAAACATCCGAGAGCGCATCCAAAAACACTCTTATTTAAAATATATATCCAAAGTTTTTAGATTTCCTACAGTTAATAATGTCCACTAAAGAGCACGCCAAGATGAGGTTTTTAAATTCCTTAGTTCACAGTGAGAAAGCTACAGTATGAAACCCAACTTCAGGAGAAGAGGCATCTTTAGCGTGCAATACTTGGATTTTGGTCAACAAACTGTTTTATAATTAACCTCGAAACCAAAAGCAAATTTTGATAAACTACACACTCACTAAGTTCCTTACCTAACCAATCAATTTGCTAATTTCAGTTGAATGAAAAAGTAATATTTTACATCTGCAAAAGGCGATCTATTTTGGCGAAGTTACTTCACAGATAAGTGCTCATTTTTTATTGATGCCTTTTCTCACAATAAGGGCCACCACGAATGAGAATTGATTTTTTCTTCCTTTTCAATGAAATTCTTAGAATCAATAAACTCCAGATTCTCATCAATTCTGTGATACTAACCATATCAATCACTTTGATCGGTCAGAAAGACACAATTAACGAGCTATTACGCTCACATGATCACTTTCAAAACATAAACGAGATAACTTTTACCCTGACCCAATCCATTACGAGAGATTCACTTTCACAGACATATGGATAAACATCTCGCACACTTGTGCAATAGGAGCTAGATAGGCATGAGGGATGCGAAATTATCTTGATCTAATTTGAAATTTTTAGATATCTCGGTGGGTGATGAAAGGAACTCTTTCACAGATCCACTCCTTTGGAAAATGAATCAAGCGCATGCTGTGTGATAGACGTGACACAAGATAAACTTAGGAAACCATCCAAGGAAAAAAAATTGGCAACCTTTTGAGCTTCAAGCGCATATTTGGGCTATTGGGACCTCTAAATTATTAAACCAACCTTTTTAAACGTCATTGTGCTTCTGAACAATGCCTAATTACGACAGAGGCACTTTACTTATCAGAATAACCGAAAAAAATCATATATTTGACAGAAATGGCGACATTAGTGTCCCTATTATTTCATTGGAAATATATCAAACATATTTATTCGTTGGTGGACCTTAGTGATTGAACCTTAGATTAAAACAACTAAGAAAAAATACCAAAACTATTAAATATCATGCTAGAAAGCTGCCAACTGAGTAATAGTAGTACACTTACTTACGAACAGACATATTACGCCAGTATCGTGAGAGGGACCGCTACAATTTCGTCAGAGGTCCTTCTCCTTACCAATAATCTACGTTCACAAGTATTCCCCTCACCACCGAGCATACTGAACACACAAACAATTTCTTTTGCCTAAAGTCATGTGTTTCGACATCGTGTATCACTGTAAATCACTACGCTGTCAAACACGGATTGCCGAATACGGACTGTCAAATACGAAGTACATATGCACACAGCAATTAACCTGAAAATTGGATTTATATGCGAGGGTAGAGCTCACTAAATACTAAAAAAAAAGGCGATTGAAATTCACACATTTAGAGTATCAGGGGGGGCAGTTCCTTTTCCTATGCCACCTGTGGTTTTCCAGGAGGATCTGGTACCCGAAAAATAGACTGGGAGAAGCTGAAGGTGCAATTGGGGTTACTGGGAAACAAACTCGGGTCTTCCGGTCAGTAGACCTGAGATCTACATACCGGATATAAGCTGGGATTTGGGGGAGGGGAAGTCAGGAAGCTCTTTCAAGGTAAACGTCATCTGAGAATAAAAGAGGACTAAGACGACCTATGAAAGATGCATTGGGCCCATTTCATTGTATTAAGTTTCACTTTTTGTACGAGTACTTATATTTATATTTATTTAGAGTTATTTGAATGGAGTCATCGAGTCTGTACTGATCGGAAATTTCGTCCTTAATAGGTACTCATGATTGAATTTACAATTATTTTCGTAAATTCCGAATTTGACTGTAGGAAACTTGTCATTGATAGTACCTATTCTATGCCTCAGCTTATAGCAGTTAACGTTGGCTTGGGGTTAATTTTGCTATATATATTGTTCAAGCTTGTAATTAAAGTTGGGAGGGGGGTAGGTAACCTATATTTTCTATTTATTACTTCTCGAAATGGGTGGTTGAAATTTTTAAACAGTTTTTTTGCATTTTCAAAAATGTTAACTTATGTAGAATATCTGCAATGCCGAAGACAAATAGACTCTATCATCCCATGGACAGTTATTGATGTTACTTATATGACCGGTTGCACCCGATAGGGCATCATTACGTACAATACACGCGACTTAAAACAGGCCATGTGAGCTCAATACGAAACGCGGAATTTTACTAAATTATATTCTTTCCAGCAATGGAGGAAGATGTCGACTACTCATATCTTACTCCGCATATGGCAAGCGCGACCGCCAGGATTCCTATTTCATTCCTCGCGCCGCCATCACGTTAACTTTCGACTCGACGAGCACTCGGCGAGTCCATCCCGACTTCAGAACGTAAGTTGCACTTCCATTTTCCATTTGACCCAATCGTCCGACGAAACACGAAGATTTTTGGTGGGCTAGCGAAATGATCGAGAGAGGCTTTTCCTTCCGCAGGATGTGCACGGGCGCCAAGCACGATAGAAAGACTGGAGGGAATGGGTGATACTCATTTGCGTCCCTAGCAGAGAGATATGGGTCCGCGGACTCTCCCTATTCCACACTACGACTCCCGGAATAACCAGAAACTCCTCCGAAATAAGCGTAGCTCGAACGCGTATGTTTGAGGCGATGATCTACCCTGGCACCGCTTGGTTCGGATCGCCGAAGAGGGCAAAAGGCCGCTCGGGAGGGGAAATCAAAATTAAATTCTGAATAGGGGTGCGGAGGGCGGGAGAATAAGAAGTGGGGCGGAAGTTATGCCCGCACGATGGCAATGAACTAATTTGTGAGGCGCGGAATGGGATAATTTTCGCCGATGCAGGGAACAAGCTGGGTGGAGTGGCGGAGGCGAAGGATGCTAAAACTTCTCGTTGTCTTCAGATTATTTGTGACATGATCTACAAACTTTCCGGTCAAAGCTCCAGGAGCTAACATTCGGAGACTCTTATGCCAAAAAATCGAATCTCACAAGATGCTGCTTAGGGAGAGGGGCATGCAATAGAGATCTACACCGATTAATGTGGGCTCAATCATTTTAATTTTATCAAAGAATAGTGGGCGTTATTTTCATCCGTTCAGCGTTACAGGTTCCACCCATCAAAAGAATTGGATAAGTTTCCATTCATTACTTCACTTCCATGTTCATCTGATTGTATCTTTTTACGTTTTGCACTTCTTGGTTCATGTAGGAATTATAAGACTCCTAAGGAAATACCAAACTTGAATTTTAAATAGGGTAAAACCAATTTGTAACAATAACGAATCGCGAGAAGCACCGCTATATTCTCCTCTAAACTCCACCTCTTTTCTAGGAAATTACTAATGTCTAAAGAATCAAATATTTGTGTCGCAAATTCATAAGCCCTCATGTAAGGTAAGAGAAAAAAAGTTGAACCACAACACTTTCCAGCCAGACATCATTATGCTAATCTCCCGAGATATTACCCAAGAAATTAACACTTCCTAATTGAGATCGTGGGAGAAAATTATTACAATTCAGAAATTCCCATTTTCCGCCGGTGATTGGAAAACCGAGGTTTCCGATTATACATAATTAGAATCAATTGAATCACTTCGTCCCTTGGCACTTAAGGAATTTCACTTTTGAACAGGTCTGCTCGTGGGGAACCTCTATGAAACGGGAAACGATTTAAATTATTCAAACATCAACGGTAGAAGTTTTGGTAGGCACCCATTGCATACCAACTAGTTACTTCTCGCTGCCAAAGAAATTAATTAGTACGGTAGCATTTAAAGGAAGGAGTTCTGAAACGGCAGTTTCTCCACAGTTAACAACTTCATCAAAGTCCATGTCTGCAGACGCTATCAGTATCTTGTAATTGATCCAACTTGGCCGTGATAGAAGCAAAGGGTAAAGTTAATTGGATATCTAAGTCATCAAAACCGATAGGTGAAAAATGAGAAAAATACATAGCCGGGCTCTTTCACGAACATCTGAAATAGGAAGCACGAAATGAAGTTAACGATGATATTTTCTTGATTAATGATCTTCCTCGGATTACGAAGAAATACCGTGAGTCTATCGGTTTAAATCAATCGAAAAATCTTTTTTGGGAGTATTGTGTGCAGAACGGTAACTTTAAACATGATTTCCAATACGTTTTTGTAGTCTTAAGCTACTGTTCTGGGTTCCACGGAAAATTATTGTTTATCTGAAGCATCTTCAGGCCATAACGGAGACTATAAACAAAACACCGGTTCTAGTTGAAAGCGAGAGAAATCATTTTTTTGGCAACGCGCGCGAGGAAACTTACCTCGACACGCAAGTCCTTGTTCAAGCGGCACGGAGACACTTTTCGCGCACTCCTCGTCTATATGTATGTACGATATGGTTTGGGAGGGGAGAAAAAAATAAAATCGGTACACGTCTCGTGTCTTTAAGGAATAAACCCCGATGCCATGGGGCCGAACCCTGACACTCACCAACTCACGTAAAATCGCACGTCACCTCATTTCCAATCGATCTTTCGAGCCTCTTCGCGTTAACGCTGTGAACGTTATATAGTATTTAGCTAAGCATCCGATTGAGGGTAAATTTGGGCTCAAACCGCCATCTTCATTTTTCTCCTCGAGAAATCACATGTACATCCCAAGGATTCTCACGAGAGGAGAAAAACAGGAGAGACTATCCAGCGTGGAAGCGCGTGGTCAGGGAGTGGAAGTCGGACGATGCGATGCAAGCGAGAGTGACTCTCAACCCATTTCCCCGCCGGATAGGGTCCCCGAGAAAAGGTGGAGGAGCTGGGCGAAGCCCTCTCTGCTCTGGGAACGCTCCCGAATCAATCAACGCCAAGTAGCATCCATCTTTCCACAACCTCTTCTCCACCATCCTGGCAAGACCTTACTCCCTCAATAATCCTAATCGAATGCCACCACCGACAACCCAACCGCTGGCATCTCGGCCCCGTCCGCCCTGTACGACCCTTCCTATTCCCTTGCTCCACCGAAGCCACCTTCCCTCCACCCCAAAGGCCTTCTCCTTGTTCGCCTCCCTTTTCCTGTGCTTCCCCTCCCCTTGTTACGTCTTTTGAGGATGGAGAACCGGCCAAGATATTTATTTTTTCCCCGAGAGGCGGGCCACGATGAACAGTGCTTGCGGAATAGCTCCATCCAGATTTCACTCGGGGATGGATGTGAGGACCTCTTTTGTACGTCACATGGGGTTTCCAAGGGCGCCATTAAACTATTAATATCGCGCCGAAGTTAAAGAACTCAACATTTACCCTTGCTCAAAAATATTCACACGTTTAAAACTATCTGACCTTGGTATCTTATAGGCATTTACGAGGCTGGGACGTGCCCTGTGGGGGAAGAATCTGGAGAGAGGTAGTAAGCATGGGGTCTTGCATTCATATCTGACACTTTTTTTCTTCCCCAGAAATGGCCTATTTTCCTGAATACAAAGAACGCAATGCATTATTATTCTGCATCTCACCCGGCGAGAAACTATTCCCTATTATCCACTTGACTTCGCGAGCTCCTCGGCACCATGGTGTAACACGATTCATCACATTTGGCTTAAATGGGCGGGGAGCAGACTTGACCGAAATTCACCAAAATTAGAGCGGTTGGAATTCAAACCCTCCATCACCGGGATTCGATTTCTGTTATTTCGGGGAGTATAAAATATTTATGAAGTACCCCAACGCCGCAATCCCGCGGCGGGGGTTGAACCGGCAGGGAAACGATCCGGAAGTGTCCGAGATTCGGAGAAGTTTAATCGCGTTAGCCTAGCCTTGATAGTGCTGAGTTGCTAGTGCGATTCGACGCTGCAGACGCAACAAAGGTGTTGCTCGGGCGCCTGATGGAAAAGGGCGGGCGAAAAGATTTTGAGGAGTGGCGGCATTTGGGTAGGCAAATATGCAGGTCTCCCTTAAGGGAAAAAGTCCGGAAAAAAATTCTATAAAATAGTAATAAAAATGTTAAGGATAAAGGAACCTCGTTCGCTGGAAGGAGGGGTTAAATATTTTATGGCAGCCCGCGATCGTAAAAGGCCCAATTTATTTCCGCAGATTTTACATCATCCTTTACCCTTCCTTTCTCGTCCCTCCCCTTGTCGTTATTTATCCTCTTCCTCCACTTCTTCTTCCGTGTCACGTTTCATCAGTTGCTCTTTGCACTTTCTTCGATATTAGCACTACTTTAGAGTAGGCACTGCACCTAAATTCATTGAAACCAAAATTTGAAAGTCGGAGCTGGTTCGGCCCCAGCATGTAAAACAAGACAAGCTGCTAAAATACTGGGAATCAAATTACCGAAGGACTGGAAAGTAATTACGCGATTCAACTTGGTAGGACGTGCACCAATCGCGGCATGTGTTTGACCGATTTGGGTAAAAAACTATATGGTCATGGCCAGATCTCCTTATCGGGCCTTTAAGCTTTAAAATTCATAAAATTTCAAATGTAAACGTTTATTACCATGAACTTCGCTTTTATTTGCAGTCACCACAAATTTCGTAACAGCATCTTCAGGTTCTCACACCCTTATTACATTCTGCGGAGGAGATAACGAAGTTTTCACTATTTTTGCTACGATTTCTTCCGAGTGACAGTATTAGCAGAAACTTGGAACTTCAGCTTATAACCAGCCAATATTTAATCACTCCAGGACTTCATAAAAGGTGGGATAGAACTTATCGAGTGTGGAACACGGGTGTTTTTTGACGACTGTATTGATTCAATCTGTGGTGCTCTTTTCAGCGTCTAATTCCTATATTATATAAAATAATACATTAAGTCATCATAGGAGGAATGGATTTTACTCGAAATAGATGGAAAGGAAGCTAATGGCCCTTGGACACCATTATTGGAAACAGAGAAATCATTAGAAGTGTTGTATCTTAGACTTAACACGTAACTACAAGCAAGCCTATTGAACAAGGGGAATGGAAACGAGTGTTAAAATATTAGAGGGGGACAATATCTGTGATGTGGCCAGTGAACAAAATTTCTATGCAATTTCTATTCGATTTTTAGGTCCCAGATATTTTTCAAAAGGTCCGTCCTAGAGAGTCATAGTAGCATACTTAAACAGGTTACTCCATCGACTTTTTATCTGCTAACAAGTTGTAATTACCGCTCTTCATTACTTTGTACCGATAAAATCAGAAGCAGCCCACGTCTCACATCGCGACCACAAACAAGCAATATAAAAGAGCCAAATTTTCCGGACACTTCATCAATTCAACGTCAATTCAAATTCAATTAATTTTTACTGTCGAATTTAAAAAGCTACACAAAGGAAACTACGAGATGATCATGATTTTTTGTTGATACATAGGCTGATTTTCTTCAACCATCTTTCCATTTATCTTCCTTTATTTACATTTCACTACATCATCCGGTATGTACGGTAGGAAGAGAAATACAAAATACTTGTGTAATCAACCCTCATACCATCAATTCCTTGATCAACACCTGTCCTCCTCTCACCAGAGATTTAGACACTCTTTTCCATCTCCCTTTGTCTTCTTAACCCAAGTCTTTAGCCCACGAATAAGCACCACCTCGACACCCTGCTTTCACCTACCTCTCTTTAACAAACTACTACCACTGTCGGGCGCTCGAAGGCCCACGTCGTCACTCTCCCGTTCCTCTCTCTCACACACACAGAGACCAGTGCTTCCTGACACGACCTGCCGGTCTCTTATCTTGCTCCCTCCGAACGCGCAGTGACCAAATCCTCGGCTCCTTTCGCCTATTCTCTTCACTCCTTCCTTGGGTCCCATTATTTCTGTTTTTCTTTAGCTTTCCGCTCCTTTATCGTTGTTCTTAGTTTCCCACCACTGTTGGTATTTTATAACGCTTGACCCAAAACTTGGGGATAAATATTACTTTGAACCGTCTATGGGAGGTTTACATCCCTGAAATCGTTTACTATCATGCTTAGTTTAGATTTAAATTGGCAATGAACAATCATTTTTGTAGATTTTGTTCAAGCGTCTTTTTGGCCTTTCTTTTACTCTAATATATCACTTAGCAGAGAAGAATAACGTATTATGAATAGGATCAACGCTCGAACAAAGTCACTGCGTACCATTTAATGGCACTAATTTGTCAATTTCACGAATTCACTTTGAAGGAAAGTCTTTCTCCCACCATCTCGGCATCCCTACATTAAAATTAACTCTGCCCCAGTGCCTTTGATCAGAGGGATCTAGGACCAATTCATACTCCAACAAAGTGCCATGCCATACGCACATCCACATAGTCTCCCTCTGTCTCCCCATGCTTCTTCCCCCATATCTCCTTTCCTACACGTCTCCCCGACCCAAACGCAATCTCCAGCTCTCCGGGAGCGCTGGATCAGTGGGATTTATACATAACCGAAGGGTTGCGGGAATTCAACCCGTCCGAACTAATGCCCAGCGAGAGCGGATGCTTCTCTCCCCGCCCCCTCCCAAGAGCATCCGCGCCCCGCTCCACCACCGCAGAATAATAAACAAATTAATAACTTGGAACGCCGTCAGTCTGCAAGTAGGGATCAGTTCGGGTCAGCGGGCGTGCCGAGGAGAAATCGTACACAAATGGTGTTTTGGTGTTCAAGCTAGCCCGAGCTGATTTACCTCTCGGATGCGGCCCGAGGCCACGCTCGATTCTACGGCATCATAAGTGCTGTGCTCACAAAACTAATTCGACCACGAAACACTTTTGCATATACGGACGCTGTCCGTAGTGTCGCCCATGCGTATCTACATCTACGTACATAAATACCCCGCAATCCGCCAGAAATGTGTGTGGATGGGGTGCTAAGTACTAAATGGGATAGGTAATGGATAAGGGAGAGGAAGGGTGTTTAAAGGGTTAGGAAAAGGGAAAAATATATCACTAAATATTTCCGAAAAGACGTTTCAATGCCAATACAGGCCAGCGGAAAACTTGGTTCCAAGCAAGTTTTAATTTCACCAATTGTAGTAAAGTTCTCGAGTGAACCAAAAAGGAAGTAATAAAAATGAACCAGAGCCAGTTCATACGCGAGTACAATACCATTTCCAAGACATCATGCAGAACTGGAAAGCAATAAGGTGAAAAATCTCGTAATCCATGGTCATGCAACTTATTGACCCTACCCTATCGTGCCTGACAGAAAAGTAGTTCTGGCGTTTATTTCTCGAATTTTATATTGATAATCAAACGACCCCTGTCGGCTTAACACCAGTTGGTGTTATCTGGAAAACAAACAGCTCTGAATTTATTTTAATAAGTTCAACCAATCATTAAATCACCTTTGTTCCAATGATTCCCGACACAACTCCAGAAGCATTTCTGTGACGCTTTTCGTTCTGTAGTAACAATCCAGCCGCCCTGCGTGGAAGCTTCATGATTTCCCGAATGGGGCATTTTTCTGCCAAATCCCATATACTACAGGCACATTTTAAATGGGACTAAGAGCATGGCAGCAACATTCCCTGAGCTTATATTCCCTCCTGCCGAAAATGGTTCTAATGAATACCAATTTTTTTATTTTCTTGTCCACATATTTCACCTATTTGAGGGCCCCATAATAATTCGTCAGTTTATACTTACACCAAGATATTTTACCGTATAAACTACTTACAGGTCAACTACTGAAAGTTTTAAAATAAATCCAGTGGATCTTTTGAAGAAATTTATCAGTTAAAAATTGGTAAAACATGTTAGAGAGAGTTCTTTCTTACGACAATAAGGTAAACTTGATTGAAACCATACGGGTGCAGTTCCACGAGATGAAAATTTAACGAAGCATTTAATGGTACAAAATATGAAGGTATAATTTAATACAATACGAATACCCAAATTTCGAGGCAACCACGCGAGAGTGAGGCTCACATGATAAAACAATATTTTTATGCATTAGGCAGAAATGGCTCTACATCTCGGAGCTTCAGTCTAAAATTACTCCTAAAATTATTATTTTAGTACTCCTAAAATTATTATTTACCTTTTGCATGTTTTTTTCGCAATTTCAATGAGAAGTGACACTAAGTACTAAGTAGAAGCGACTAAGGACGAAGCTTCACATATGTCTCTGTGTTACGCAAACGATACACATTATGTAATATTAAGCACTATATTGAACTGCAATTTAGTTTTCCAGTAATACTGACAGCGTTAGAGTTAACGCTATACGGAGAGAGAGAGAGAGAAAGTGGCTAAACACAATAGTTTTAAGTTCCGTGTCCAGAATCTATGGCCATTAAATGAGGCTACTACATAAGTGAACTTCATTTAAACAAGTTTTCTTCTATTTGGAATCTTCGGGTCTACGGCTACAGAGAATTACGAGGGTCATCCGGAAAGTAGTACCCGTTCGTGAAATAAAGACACAAAAGTAAATATTAACAAACATAAAAAATTTTATTTGAAAGAGGATACTTTAAACTACTTCTCAACATAATCTCCAAGCAAATTAAGGCATTTGTCATAACGTGTGACAAGTTTCTGTATTCCTGCTGCATAGTCCTTCGCCGCCAGCTCATTGAGATACAGGGTCACTCCTTCTTTAAGTTCTTCATCGCTGTCAAATCTTTTTCCTGCCAAAAAGTCTTTAAGCTTTGTAAAGAGATGAAAATCTGAAGGGGCCAAGTCCGGGCTACACGGTGGATGGTCGAAAGTTTCCCATTTGAATTGCTGCAAAAGTTTTTGTGTTATCCCAGCTGCATGAGGCCTGGCATTGTCATGAACGAGAATGACACCAGTAGACAATAGACCTCGCCGCCGATTTTGTATTGCCCGCCGTAATTTCTTTAATGTTTCACAATACGCATTGGCATTAATAGTGTCTCCACGGGCCATAAAATCAATAAGCAATACACCTCGTCGATCCCAGAAAATGGTTGCCATGAGTTTCCTGGTGGACAGAACTGTCTTGAATTTTTTTGGTTTGTTTGGTGAATGAGCATGATGCCACTCCATTGACTGTCGTTTACTCTCAGGTGATGCATAACAAACCCATGTTTCGTCACCAGTAATTATGCGAGTCAAGAAAGAGTCTCCTTCATCAGAATAACGTCCCAAAAACGTCAGTGCTGCAGCCATACGCTTGGTTTTGTGCTCATCTGTAAGCATGCGAGGGACCCATCTTGCACAAATTTTTGCATAATGCAGATGGTGTTTAACAATTTCATGAACAATTGTTCGAGAAACATTGGGAAAATGCTCACATATGTCATCAATTGTGACGCGCCGATCGTTCCTCACGAATTCGTCAACTGAGCTCACCAGTTGGTCTGTAATGACAGACGGTCTCCCCGAACGCTCATCGTCGTGTGTGTTCCCCCTCCCCATGTTGAAGTTGCGACACCACCGCCGAACAGACGACTCGTCCATTACATTGTCTCCATACACCTCCTTTAATTGGCGATGAATATCACATGGGCGAACGTTTCTTGCATTGAGGAATTTAATCACTGCCCTCACTTCACAACTGGCGGCGTTCTCAATTTTTTTAAACATTGTAAACAATCACAGAAACAACACAGGCAATGCTAGAGTCACGCAACGTCGTATGTGTTATGACTAACTTAATGGTCAATGAAAGTTCCGTCTATTTAAAATTTCTAAACGGTTATGATGCAGAATAATCTTCACAACTCAGCCCATCGAAGATGTTCATTGTTTCATAACTCATTCCGGTAAGTTAGCCGCTCATATACTCGCTTTATAAACGTCACGCTTTAATTATCATATTACCTTATTTATCGCCACCAACAATACCACAGTTCATTATCATTAAGACGGGGAAGATGATACGTCAGACTTTTAATTTTGATTTACCGCTTTAAACAATATCAGGGATTCCCATGAATTTAGAAGTTCAATACAAAGTAAGACACAACAAACAAGAGATCCAAAAGGTCGAGGAAAGCTAAGGCCATATGAATAACGGGTTTCAAAGGAAGATTGCTCAATACTTTGTTGTGACCGCCAGCAGTACGATACAATTGAGTTGGTCATGGAAACTACAAACAAGCAGTTTTATTATATTTGTATTTATGATTCGGAGCCGAATATAAGGGTTACATAATGGACAGGGAATTATTTGCCGGAATATTTAATGCGAGTAGTAGATACTATTGATTTGCGAATCTCATGTCGGGGAGTCTCTTGATCCTACAAGAGTAAATTACATGAACGATGCATCACAGTAAGTAGCGCGCAGGATATTCATGTATAGCACACAAACGTTGGGGGTAAATGTTAGTTCAAAGCGTAAGTCTTCCTCTGGAGAAATAAACAATGAGGAACATTTCTTAATACCTTTTTGTAAAGAAAGTAATGGAAGTGAAAACCTCTCAAAACGCATGAAGAACATGCTGAAACGAAAAAGAAAGTGCAGGTCGAGAATAATAACGCGCAATTGTAGTAGAATAAAAAAAGAGCTAAAGTTGAACATACATGTATATCCCGTAGTTTAAATGCTGACTTACTTTTGATAACGGAGAGCCTTGGCTAACTGACAATGATAAGTACAGTGAAGTTTTTCCTTTAGGTCACAGCAATTACAGACGAGACGGGTAATATGAACTGAGGAGGTGTATTCATTTCCAACAAAAAACTTTGAAAGCTATGCAAACGAATTTTTCGACAAGATTGAGAACGTTAGGTGTACAACAGAGAGATAAATAAGCAAAATAACACAAGTATGATCATTTTACAGGCCGCCTGATTTCATCTTAGATGTTCGCATGCCTTAGATAACAAAGTATTGCATTTCAGCCAAGGTCCTCTTACAGCTGGAGGTGATTTCAATCTCACTGAACAAACTGGGATAAATACTGCATTTATACCGCAGCGAGAAACCACATTTCATGCGAGGCAAAAATTAATATGTCCACCACCAAATGTGCCAAATAATAAGAACGCCAACTGGAGGAAACAACGTTCTAGATCCTTGAATGATAAACTACCCCGAAATTATCACACATTTAGATGTAACCGAAGGGATAAGTGACCACGAAGCCATTGTTGCCGAATTACGACATGCATGCGTCTCGTACATGCGTCGGTAAATAAAATCGGAAAACTCACAAAAAGATATATCTTTCAGAGAAAGATAACTTCAAGGATTTTGCCGATTATCTTAAGAAAAACCTATCTAATTACTCAATACAAAAACACATACTGTTGAAACTTAAACAATATGGAAGTGTTTTCAGATTTAATTAGACATGAGTATACACACACACGCACGCACGCACACACACATATATATGTAAACATGGACATTAACAAACAATATAAGAACACATAAAAAGGACACTCACACGTTGTATCTTCATGATTTCGACGGAATTTAGCTAAAAATATTTCCTTATCCCGGATTAGGAAATATTTTTACATTTGTGGTCTGCTCAAAACCGCCTTCCCCACCTTTCCTGTGTTGGTCTTTTATGTGTATACCTATCCCCTTTCCTTATATATTCCTAACGAAATGAAATACGGAAGCAATGAACGGTGACGGTACAGCGGTGAAGTGAGAGGCACCAAGGAAAATGGATTTGTATTACAAAAATACATTTAACACGAAACAAAAACTAATTTCTTTCGTGACTTAAAAGGCAAGAAAAAAATAATAAACACATCGAAAAAAAACAAAAAGAATCATAGAGAGATTCCTAAGAAACTTTAAAGAAAAATTCCATGCGAACTAGGAAGATGACTCAAAAGGTTTTTAGTCATATGTTACGTATTTTCAGGGAAATGTACAAGTATAGAGTCCCTGAAAGACGACGATGGTAGTATATTAACAGACAACACCCAAAAAGCGAATGTTCTTAAGAATGTCTTTCAAATATTCTATACTTACGCAACACAAACATACTCAGTGAAGCTCCCGTCAGACCCATAGGCATATGGGATCCATTTATAAAAAGAAATGGTTAATGAATATTACAAATGACACAGAATTCGTTCAAAATTGTTACGAAAGAACAGAAATCCTCACACATTTACTACAGGATCTGGGATAGGGTCCTTTAGATATGCGAAGACTCAGACCTAGATTATAGCTATTGCAAAGATAACAATCGTGTGGTTTCACATCAGACCCAGGAAATATAATGCAGCCCCCCAATTACTTAGGCAGGACAGACAATTATCACAAAATAAGAGAATGGGATATCAAACAGAGTGATCCACGCATTTGTTTTTCCCGCCCACTATTCACGGAAACAGCTCAAGAGGGAAACAATACGACAGAAATGTGTCAGCACTGGCGAAAGTAGTACGGAACAGAAAAGTTACAATCCCCCTAAACTCACTTCATCACCGGCGTCCCATTTGTGCTCTCCTACAATCATAGGAATTGTTCTTGATATTTTGGTAATTGTTCATTATTTTTTATTGCTCTTTCCCTTTCTTTTACATGTAGTGCCTGTCAGCCAATGTAAAAGCTTTTGTACCGTAGTTGCTCCTTTCTTATATAAATAAAATAAAAATATAAAAATGTTAATAAAGGGTTGCACGGATGGTCTTTGGTCGCTCCCTTCCACCCACTCTTTCGGTGGATCGTGGGGTACCAAGTGGACTTGGAAGTACGTAGTGGAGTAGAGCAGGGATATATATATATATATATATATATATATATATATATATATATATATATATATATATATATATATATATATATATATAATTGTACATTATTTCGTACACTTTGCAAAAGAGGGAAGAATACCAGGCGAACGAAGAAGGGGCAGGAATAGGATAGGGATATTGGACTGGATGAAGAAAGTATCGTATAAGAAGATGAAGAGGGGCTTGTTGTAGAGTAGGATGTTGGGGTGTTTTGTTGGAAGAGACAAGAGAAATATTTGGTTATAACAATAAAAACAAACACAGGACACATTTGAATGCTTCAATTGTTTCCAAATAATAGTATAATAAGCAGAAAAATCAACAAACACAACAAAATGAAGCTTCAAATGCGGTTGTTTAATTACTGCCGTATTACAAATCCAAAATCAAACACGGAAACGTGGAAGCTTCCATAGAGATGAAGTAACACGAAGTTGAATTATTTTACAAGCAGGTATTTCGCTGTTTAAAATGAAAACCAAAGTGAAGACGACCTCCAGATTAGGGATAAATCTGATTTGAACACTTCCAAGGAAGAAACGTTCCTTTCGCTCACCATCCTTTCCATTACATACCTTCTCCATTTCTCCCGACCCTCAATATCTCCTTCCAACGCCCAAATATTCCTGTATACCGACTAACACGCTCTTCCTCCATTTTCCTCCAATACCTTCCCATGTTGAGCACACACAAAACCTGAAACGCGGTCGATCGAACGGGAGTAATGTCGTTATGGCCGCCAAGGAAAATCCCTTTTAATGACTCGGTGAGGCGAGAATTTTACCGCCTCAACGAATTTTCGATAGCTTTATCCTTCGCGGGGAGTCAGGACATAATATATCCAATCACAGAGGAAGAACTTGGGCAGAGGTACCAACAAAATCACCATGCAAAAGGTATTCACTAAACTGAATGAGGATACAGTGTCGCACTGGACACGTTACATATATATTAAGACCAAGGAATAAGAGGTTCCGCGAGTCACGTAAAATTAAATATACTAAAATTGAGAAGGTTTAGAGAATAAGTAAAACGTGGTGAGGTTCATATTTCTTAAAGTAACATCGTGGGAATGAAATAGAAAATAATGCTCTCCCGGAAATATTTTCGACTGAGACCACGATTACTCTGTCATGAAATTGACATTCGATTGTGTAATCGCATCAAATCTTCAACTGTTCTTTTTAAAGAGCTCATCCCAATTATAAATAACTACCGAATATAAATAGAGTTGAGTTCTGGAATCGCTTCATTAGAATGAAAAAAAATTATTCTGTTTGAAACAGCTTTTGAATATACAGGGTGCGGAAACATAACTTCCTTTTTTGAAAGCGTTTTACGTTTGGAAAAAGGAAGATATGTTGCCGCACTTTGTACATCCTCAGACATTGATTACTAATGTTACAATATTACTTCTTCTTTCTTACACTTTCATCATCGCATCATACGCTTTTTCCACCAATTAATAAACAAGTCAAAGCGATGACCAGGTCGGTAACATGGCAGTGTGGCAACAAACAAGATCGTAGGTGGATACTGGAAAATAAAGAGGTGCTTGTCCTACGATTAGTCAATTAGGTTTAAGAGGCGTAATATACACATACATATTACGTTAGCTATTGGAGCTCACTAAACCCATATATTCATAAAAATTAAGACGTTTAAACCGAAAATTATTATTTTACTGCCATTTGATCTTGACCCATGGATAACTGGAATGCCTCATCCTTTCCTTGTAATCAAATTTCCTCTGCACGAAACCACCATTTTATACAATATGACTGTCCGAGGTGGGACTCTAACCCGCGATCTTATAAGCATGTCACATTTGATACTTGAAACAGATTTTTGTTAAATCTTCTGTAGAACTCATCGCTGCGCCACATGGGGCTCAGTTGAGGTTGAAATTTAAACACGGCCTTCAGCTTAGCTTCTTCGCTCCTTCACGGGGAAGCGACGCCCAATTTTAGGAACCAATACACAGGAGGAAGTGGCGTGTAAAGTATTACTGAGCTGGATCCACTGAGCTGGTTCTTTCCCACTCTCTCGCTCTTCTCCCACCACGACGAAGCAGCCGAGCAGCCCTTTTGCCAAACGGAAACTTTCATTCCCTTACCCCACCCCCACACACGAGGCTCCTCCCTCTCGCTCCACTTCCTCATCCACGATCGCCGACTCTAAACTCTCAGGATCCTCCCACCCCATCCCAACTCCCGCATGATCTCATAAGACGGAATGTAAACTGTGGAAAAGGGACGTGATATTATCCCTGTTATCTTTCTCACGATTCATGCCGTAATACCCTCGAAACCAGATTTCCTCCTCCTTGGCCGGCTTGGTCTCCCCGATCCCCTTTTCTTCCTCTGCGTCCTACTCCAAACCCCGCTTCCTCCGCTCTCTTCCTCTCTATCCTTCCTTCCAACCTCGCCAGTCTCATTTACGTAACACCGAAACGATCGGCACTATTGAAGGCCAAAGCGCCCGTGCCGTAGCTAGCACGTGTAAGGGAAGGAGGCAAGACGTGGCGGAGTGCGCATGGTATCGCGGAAGGAAAGGCATCTCCGCCGAGGCAAGAATAATACCACGAGGGGGAGAGATAGACAAGATTTCCTCCACTAGGGGAATGACTTTCCTCGCTAGGCTGTCATTATTTCCTTTTTCACCTGCCTCCTGACCTCCAGAAAAATAAATAAAGCCTTTTGTGTATACCAACGCCGGCAAAATCGGAAGAATGAAAAAACGCCGGGGATGGGGGTGCTGGGACCATAGGCGTTCCCCGTTCTAGAAATCCTTGACGACTCATCTTCTCACCACACTCACCACGCACTCCTAACAATTGTTTCCCTCAGCGATCGAGAGAAAAAAGATACTATACTCAAGATACACCCAATCCAAGTAACATCATCCCCAGTGTCTTTATCTATCCCCATACGTAAACCCATTCGGTTTTATGCGAGCCCGACTCAGTCACTCCGGCATGGCAGAGCAAACACGATAGGGCATTAGGGGGGAAGGTTATTTCGCTATTTTTCCATTCCAGGTCTCGTCGTAGAAAGATGAAAAGACGATGAAGCTAAATATGGAAAGATAGGATATTGGCAAACGCCGAGGAAGCAAGAGAAAGACGGAGAAAAAGGAAGACAAAAAATAAGGGGGAAGAAAGGAGGCAACCCTGAAAGGGGAAGCCCGGAGAACAAAAGGTTACAAAAATTCTCTCGATAAGACCATCGTGGGCGGGGAGAAGGGGGAAGCCGGAATCTAGTCGGATGGACAAAAGAGGAAAACAAGATGAGTGGGTGGGACTGATATCGGGGGGGGGGGGGAGAAAGGCCGTGGGGAAAGGAAAGACGGGGGGAGGGGGTAGGGGGATAGGGGATGTGTTCTTTGCGTTCTTATTGTCTTTCGGGGAAAGCATCCTCTCGCGTCCAACTCCACCCACCCCCTCGAAAGGGGTGAGAGAGCGCACGTGAGGAGCAGGGCACGCGATGGCGAGAGGCAGATAAACGGGTAGAAACAAGTGTCTTAAAGAGGCGCCTGATGGAATGTGCTGGTAATGGATGGGAGGAGGCGGGAAGTGGGCGGGCTGAGGGAAGATCGTGTGCGCGGCTCGAGAAAACGATCGGGCGCCTTTAAGGCGAAGGAGCAGAAGGATGGGAGAGAATGAGAGGGAGAGGCGGCGCTGAAGGAAAGATGGAACCCCGCAGCTCTCAGCGACATTCCGGTGGAGAGAGAGAGAACCGAGTGCCGGTGGAAAGGTGGTGGTGGTGGAGGGGGAGAGTGGGGTGGAGAAGGAGGAGGGCGAGGTAGAGTGCGATGGACGGGGAGGAGGGGGCCAGAGACCCCCACGCGTGCGGCATGCGTGTTCGAGGGTCTCCCTAGTGGGATTAAGCGGAATTTCCGGAAAGGGATCCGCAGGTGTTAAGCACGGAAGGGAGTGGGGATGGAAAAGACGTGGGGGCGGGGTGGAGTTAAGCCACGGGTGGCAGTGGATGAGATCCAGATCAGCACCTTTTCTAAAAACCCACACCGCCCCACCTCCTCGCCCCGTCCTCCCCTCATGCGCACACGGCCAAGGGAAAATGGATATCCAGGCGGCGACGGAGTTTTAAGGAGACCGGAGCGAAATATGGAGTTGGGTGAGATGCGATTTTCTCTCTTTTATCCATTTAAAGGGAGTCTCCTGGGACGGTGCTCTTCCTCCCGGCCGGAAAGCTCTCTAGCTCTCTTTTAAATACGCATACGCTACCATCCACGAGCCATTACCACCATCACCACCTCTTGTGACTCGCTCTCGAAGAGGCTCGGCGGCTGCCGTCGGGCGAGACACGCCCTTCCGAGTGCCGTTCGAACACACGTACACGATTACATGGGAAAGGGATAGTCACGTCTAAATACAGAGTGGAACGGAGGGATGGCGAGGAAATATCTGCGAGGAAAGCGGACTGAGTCATGCAGCTGAATCCTTAATTCATAGATACCTATGGAGTGGATTTTATGAGCACCTGGCGGGGGGAACGGTCACGATAGTCTAATAATATCCGGTAGTTAAGGGGACGAAATGATAATAATTTTTCAACTAAGAGTCTCATAGTCTCGTTTTTCTTAGTCAAAAATTCAAAAGCGATTATTGCAGTACAATACTCCCAAAAGGTTCCAGCGGCTGAAACGATTAATAATAAAAACAGCCCAAGAGATTTGTATTCGTAAGTCGATTTCCCAGAGTCAAGATGGGCAATTTTTAATTTATTGGGCCCCTAGAATCGACTAAAGACATGCTATCATATGTTAAATATATGCATCGCACTATTAGCGATTTACTGTTAAATGAATGGTTTGCTAAAATTAGAAAATTTCACTGCATAAAACGTTTTTTGATCGGATATAAGTGGAAGGCTGAACTGTATCGTCATATCCCCTTCAAGAGCTGCATTTTAAATGGCAAACGTCATAACAAAGAACACGCAGGAGAATGCACTTGTACCTCAAGTTTTAGTAGGACGTCTAAATGAACCGGCATCTTCCGTCATTTTACGTCTTAAGAACAAACTATCTTAAGTGTTACCCACAAAAATTACCCGCTTGGGTTTTGAAGCCGCGACTATTTATAAGTTACATACGAGTATATAGAGGTGTGCCAGACTGACTACGGCTGCAAGAACTCCGTTTAGATCTACAAGCAGTAGTTACCTCTTGCGATATCCTCACTTGATTAACATACCTACGTCCAAAAAAGTGCTATTAATTCGTTCATCCACAGCTTCTCAAGTTAACATCGTACATTAACGAGGAACTTGTGATGGTGAAAATTCTACGTCTTCTATCTGTCAAAGATGTATGCGCAAATCACTTCAACACAAAAAATACCGGAAATTCACACGGCAAAGACTAAAACTTCACATCAATGAAATTTGGTAATTCACGCGCTAAAAACGAGCAAAACTAATTAAAACAAAAACTCGCGATTATACGTATTTGGTATTTATAAGTTCAGAGAGATTTCAAAACACAAATGTCTTAATGGGACTGGATAGCAATACTCGCCTGATTACCCAGGTGGGGTTCTATTCTAGCCGAGGTTGAATTTCCTCGGGCGTTTATGATTGCCCTTGTTGCTATTTAGACGTAATAAGTATAACCCGATTCAAGAGGTCGAAAATTCACTGATATCGGGTTCTTTTTAAATAAGTAAACAATATACTTGCTCCAGGAATTACTCTCCACGCCTTCAATGACAAATACCGACGAACATCATTCAATCGACCGTGCCCTTCAGGGTACCTCAGATCCGAAACGGGAGGAGAGTAATGAAACGACGACTTCTCCGTCTTCGTTCGAACGACGAACGCAGTCATGAAGAGTTGGAACATTCCTCGGAACTCCTTGTCAAAACAGGAAAATAAGAAACTGAGTACACAAGCCGGGGCAAGAAAATAAAACCCTCTCCCTCTCTCCGATCCGCGTCCCGAACACGCAGACAGAGATGGAACCTGGGGAAACCTCCTGGCGAACATCCTCCATTAAAATTTTAGAGACGTAGGTAGCGACGTCGGAAAAAAAGAAATGACGCCGTTTTTTCTGCCTCTCTTGGAGAGGATGGAGAGAAAAATCCAAGGCTTGCGTAGGAGTGTGCGCCTACGCGAAGAAACGAATTCCGCGCCATTTAATACGGAGGACGGGGTTTGGATCCGAACGGTACTTGCGCACGAAGAGGGCCGAGGGAGAGCCCTCGGAGGGCGAGGGTATCTAATGGTAGAGGGCCATCTATTATACGGTACGCATCGTTATCTTTGGGGATGTGATCTAAGTGCCTTCGCGAGGCACCGAGGGGGACGAGAAGTTCAGGTTGGGAGTAATGAGTAGGCAGATAAAAGGTGTGCGCAGCAGGCGCTTAACACGATCCCGGAATGAAAGCCGTCATGAAAAGTTGTAACCTCAACGGAAGAAGTCTTAGGTGTAGTGCGGAAAGTGCCCTTATTCGCAAAAAAATGCTAAGCGCGTTTGCTAAAGGTTACGTGACTCCGAATCTAAAAAAATCAAGATGGAGTCTTAAACGATCTTTTGTCTTTCTCCTACAAAAGGATGCTACACACCAGATTGTATGGAGGTGAATTCTTTCTGCTCTAATAACAGGTCATAACGACGCATATCTGATTTTGGTAATGGGAGATAACAATAGTGCTATGCTTCTCCTCTAAGGTAGAGGATAGGCATGAAAGAAAAAAAAAGATCTTGACGGCACCATTACATGTGAAGGAAATTTAAAGGATAGGCCATGACGATGTACTCCTAGTGGAAAGGAGTATTTAAACTTCATCCGGTAAGTGTCGTGGAGACTAGTGCCTAAAACATTCAAGTAAATTACAGCTTCAGCGAAATTGTACGAGGCATTATCTGTGAATGGAAGTCGTTCAAATAGCACACCAGTAAGACGTTACTGCAACAAAATGGAAAGGAATTTTAAGTACAATAACTTATAGGTACATGTAAGGACGGAAGAAATATGACCGTTAACATCAACGTTTTGCCTGCAAAATTAGCTAAATCTATGTTGGCAGAGGATTAGTCAGTTTTTTAAGAGAAATGCTGAAAGTTCATTAAATTCGTTCTAGCCACCAGAAAATGAACACAGTTGCCACAAAAATCTAGACATGTGTGGCATAGATGAAAAGTACAAGAGATATATCGACAACCATACCATTGTTTTATGTGACCTAAATAAAGCCAGTCTCGTAACCGAAATAACAAAAGCCTCGATAAAATGGCATACATACTTGTTTTCCCATTTCTTTCTCGATGAAGCAGTATATAGAGGCTTTAAGGGGCCAAGAGTCAACATAACAACTTGATAGCACGTAAAGTAAGAACGAAATCTAAACTTAAGTTTCTGAAATAGGATTCCCAACCACTTCTATCGGATAGGAGTCAAAGAATTCTGCACAAAATATGCACCGAGCATTGCAATCACCGGCAGGGGAGAAGTTTTGAAACGATAAAAGAAAGGTTATTAACATCACAGACATTACTGCTCGCAATGCGTTACTTTAACTGCCGGAAACCGACGTGGCGATCAATCACATCCTCCCCCTGCTGGCGATCATTTTCCCCCATGGGATGATTTCACGGGGGTAATAACGTCCACCCCATTTTCTCTCCTCAGCTCGATTTTCAATATTCTCGCCACTGTTTCCACTATTGTACACTCACCCTTCCCCTCTTACCCCTCCCTTCCACAGTCTACGCGGCTCTCTTTCGACCTCCCTCGACTCAATCCCCTCTCTTCTCTGCACCTCCTCTCCCGCTCACCCTCTTGACGGCCTCGACCGTAATGAATTGCCTCTCGGATTCCGCGGCCAAGGGTACGTGCACCCGCCCAGCCGGTGCGCTTCCTATGCACTCGGGAGCCCCAAAAAGGTCCTCTCACGACCCCCGCCACCCTCGGCCCCGCTTCTCTTCCCCCCCCCTTTATCGCCCCGATCCCTTCCAATCCCACGCTCCGACGAACTTCCCTCCATTCCTCCCTCTCTCACCCCCTTCCCCCCTTTCCACAACGTCCCTCACAAATGGTCCATTCCCTAATGATTCCAACCTGGCAGCGTGGCCTCACTCCAACCTGCATCATCCTTTTGCTAAAGGCTTTGATTAAAATGGACTCGTGCGTCGCGATCGCTGATTCCTTTTTTTTTTACTACACCCAACGCCGCCCGCTTAATACTCACCGGGTACTTGTTTCTTTATTATCGTTGGTTTAATTTTTTATTCTTTTCGCCCACGGGAAAATAATGTGTTGCGTTGTGCGACCGTCCGCTCATTCATTTCCGGGATATCTAATCCAATGGTCCGGATTTCGTGAAAAATGACGATCGGGACTGCCTTCCAATGTACATACCCAAATATGTAAGGTTAGTTGGGCCGGAACAATTACGCCAATGGAGTAACATAGCTATACGTATAATTAACAATTAGCCGGCACCAAAAAATATTATATCAATGCACACATTCTTTCAGTCGATGAAAGATAAAAACTTGCTTTGTTTAAAACACTTCAGTACGTTACTATATTAATGCCTCTTACCATAAAAAAATAGAATTCGAATTTATGTAATGTATCCCCTAAAACAGAACTTTATCCAGTCATAAGGGTCTTACTATTCCGAAGCTAAAGCCGGGCAATTTATTACGTTGCATCCGGATTCGAATCATTTCTACTAGTTAAATTTGTGAAATCATTAATCTTTTTATTCGAGTAACAAATTTCAAAAAAATATAATCTGATACGTTCTAAGCATAATCACCTCAGGATTTAGTCAATAAAATATGTACTCTAAATCTGAGGAAGGGATAAATATTCCTTAAAAACAATAAACCCTTCACGCTTAAGCATGGATTTTATGTATGCATTCGTGAATTGCATAGTCACGTAAGTTAATGTGTAAAATCTCTAAGACGAGACCCACTTATATAAAATCGAAAAAGTAAACAGTGTGATACTTCAAACAGTACCGTACCTAAGGACAATAACTTCTACTCTCAAGTTCGAATTCTGATTGAAAATATCTTGTGTCGCCTCTCGGTACTTTATACTGAATGACAATATAATTTCCATCATACCCGTTCGATTGGTTATAATACCACTATTTATTATCTAAAATAAAATGCCATTTTGCCACGCATTTAACACAACGCGAATAAGACATTACAGCGACGACCAAAAATCATTCAAATAATGTTTCAATTCCCTCCTCAAGGCGCAAATATTTGCTACAGAGATAGTTACGAACTCGGCTATATCGCGGATATGTGCGAGTACAACAGTATGACATAAAATGATCTGAAAAGTGATGAAGTGAAAAGGCGGCATACAACGCTCATTATATGAACTTAGGAGAGGTTTATACCCTTTGAGATGCTCTCCACTGTATGTGAATTGTGTTCGACGATGCGTACGAGAGCCTACCTCCGAATTTTCTTCTCACATATTGCGAATTCAGCATGGGAAAGAATTGTGTCCTATTGTTTTGTTCAATTCCATAATACAGACGGTTACGTATGCATATCTTTGCTGTTTTTTCAGATCGCAGGAGAGAATCTACCTTTATTATTACACACTTCATGCAAAAATTATACACTTCGTTCCTTTCAAGAAACTGCGGGAGATGCCGCAACAGTAACTATTAACGGAGTCATCCACTATGTGTATATTATAATGCATTACATTTCTGAAAATACAGAAATTCTAACTTGATAATATGGCTACATGTGTTATTCTGAATATAGCATATCACGTCTGAACAATTTCAACACGTTTAGATTCAATCTTTTACGAATGAACATGCCAGTAGAATAATGGAAACCATTTTCCAACTGACACGTAATACTTCGGGAACATAAAATTAATATAATTCTGATTGAACAAATCCTCGTCGAATGTTCTGTCGGCACAAATATTAACTCTAGAGAACTTAGATTAGATAGTCCCTTGGTTGATACGATATGAGAGGATTTCAGAAGTTCGCAAACCATTGGCATTATATCATTACAGCATTTCCATGATAATCTCAAGGATATATCTCAATCTGAATACTGGGGTGACTTGTTTCAATTGTCCACATATTGAAATCAACTTAATGCAAATACTTATCACTCGGGGAAAATGATCAATACGATATTAGTCTAGGAATGGTCTGAGTAATTTCCCATGAGGCATACGCAAAGACGTTGAGAATGTCATCAAATAACATTTAAAGAATTTCAAATAATGATTCCAAAAAATATGCAGGAGATGTCACGACAGTAAATTTTGACGAAGTCATCCGCTAATACGCATTACAATGCCAAAATTTCAAAAGTGTAGATCATTCGCCTTCCTATTGATTCGCAATCCCAGTCAAGGTGAATGGTTTTTACAATTGCAAATTGTTGCATTCAAATAATGATACTTAAACTTTAACAAGGAATTTAATTTGTTCGATTTTGTCTTGATGATAAGTTACAGAAATCCGAGAACTCACATGGACTACTCATGTTTGGTAATAATTATAACTTTATGATCAATAAATGTTACTAAGAGTACCAACGGTTTTTAATATGACGCTGAAGAAAGGCCAAACAGCAAAAGGACTGAAATTGTTAACTCGTAATAACATAGGGCGATAGCAAAAAATATAAATGTGCCGATTTATTTCCAAATTGGGACAAAGAGACTTCACTTGTAATACGTCAATATATTTCGATTGACGTTCATAAATATATGTTCTCAAATGCGAGAACTCGGCCGTGTTCCATTTAAAACTCCACAAGATTTTTCAATAAGGGACAATTCGGGCAAAGGGACATTCTTGCTTGTAATACAAAAGGAACTCGTTAATTTTTAGGCGTAAAAATTGTACCTAGAAATGATTATGATAATAATAAAAAAATAGTAACTTTTAATTGCGAGCAAAAATCCCAACAACATTAGTCTGGAATTGTTCTGGAGGTTGAAGTAAGAAGAATAAAATACCAAGGAATTTGAAATATGCATCAAAAAGCAAAAAACATACACGAAAACAAAGACCAAATTTGAAATCCCGTTTTTCAGTTCTCGATAAAATAAAGAAAATACTTTTCGTTTAACGAAAGACAACAACTTCAGGTAGTAGAAATTATATTACTGTACTACTAATTCAATGAGAGGAAATAGAAATGAATTGAAATGTTTGTTCATCAAAAAAGATGCCGGGCCAACTCCTATGGGAGTCGAGCAGTCATTTTTGGTATGTCATTTAAAACTGTATACGAAAAACCTACTACATCTAAAAGGTAAACGGAGGTCTTGGATGTATATTAGTGAGATAAACGGTTTACCATATTCGAGGAATATCATGATATTGAAGCACCTCTGCTGTTTTAAAAATTGCGACAAGTCAAATTTTTTCCTCAAATCACAAACGGTCTAAAACATTTGTTAAAACTTAATGAAACTGACTCTCATTCATTCACAATATTGGTGTTTAACATGAACAATTTTGGAATTTAGAAAGGTAAAGAAAAAACTTTTTTATTTAACTAACTGTAATTTATTAATTAATTCAGAATTTCGTAATTTATCACTTAAACCGCATTAACTGATAATCAGTTCATATATTTCTTGGCAACCGTGGCAAATCCCAGTGTATAACAAGTTCGGGAAATTACACTCATGGTTCGAGTCCTACTTCGAATTAGGACTTCTTTTGTTATGTACACCGGCGTGATTTGGAGTTCCCTAATTAAAATGAAATGCATTAATAATGAACGCAGTACGCACATTCGAATGTGTGAAGATTTCCAACCGTCATTGCTAGAGCAGTCGCGTTGTATTATCCAACTCGAGACCAGCGACGCAGGAGTTCTTTACGTTCTATACCTTAACAAAGTAAACTCTGAAGTCCCTTCAGACCGACTCCCATTACCAATAAATCAAATGTCCAGGCTTTAAAAATTGACAAAAAAATACATCTCGAGATCAATCATCTGCAGCAGAAGCGAATGCACCGAATGGAGAGGGAAGGGGATCCTTAGCAACCTCGACGCAAACTGCTAAAAGGATCGACCGGGTGACAGTAGAAAGACGAACCCCGTTAAAAAAACACACACTAAGGGGAGAGACAGCGGTAAAGGGAGATTAATGGTTTCATTACCATTTATAAAAGACTCGAACTGAGATTGGGGACTGGATAATCTCATTTCAACTCCATCCCACTCGTAGGGCGGAGGCGAGACAGGGGTGGGTAGTGTGGGGGGAGGAAGAAGGATCACTGTGGGAGGAGGAGAAGATAGCGGCATGAAGAGACACGAGGGTGTGAGATAAGTACGCCCGGGTGAGGGTGTGGGGGCCAAGGACGGGGGAGAGAAGGAGAGAGTGGGATCTCCACGCCGGGGATGCACGGGTGTCGAGCGGAGGGGAGGCGGCATCGTGGTGGATGGGGGGACGAGTGGCTTGACTGAAGTGGGACACTCGACGCGATGGGGGAGGATGTGGGCGGGATAGCGGAAAAGATCAGGGGGAATTGTTTCGGCGCGTTTTCGCCGTCGTTGTTATCGCATTTCTCTCTCTCTCTCTTGCTTGCGGGAGAGGGAATGCGGACAGGGACATGTTCTGACCTGGAGGAGGGCCTCGCGAGCCTCGAGTTTGGGAGGAAGGTCGAGAGTTGGGCCGGGGGTGAGACGGGGTTTGTATCCAGCGACATGACAGGGCCTAACGAGAGGGAGAGAGCTTCGGCGATGGTGAGAGGGTTTGGGGACGCGGTTCATTAATTTTTATCTTCGGGTGAGGGCGGAGGGCAGGGGCGAGTTACCACGGGGAAGAATCGGAAGGAAAATCAGAGGCCCGGGAGGGAGGAGAGAGAGAGAGGGGGGGAGAGAGTAAGTGGGACGGAGTGAAACAGGGACCGCGATGGAGTGTTTCACAGCATAACTGCTACAAGGGGAAAGCATGTATTCAGCAAGCAATCCGGCAGCTTTTACGCGCAAGAGCATTCAAATGACAGGAAACAATAGCGTAGCGTTCCGAACGGTCATTTTTTTCCTCTGGGTTTGGCATATAAATCTGACGTCGAGGAGTAACTGGAGTGTGGGGAGGGTGGCTGAAGGGTTGGGGGGAGAGGGAGGGATTGGGGGGGGGTGAAGAATAAATAAAGAATAGGGCGCGTCGCGTCGAATACGCGTGCCATTGTCCTCTTTATTCCTTTTATGGGCTCCGGCGTTAGGGCGTATGTGTGTTCGTTTGCGCGGGTAGAGAAGGATATGCTTTACGTGTTTCCCGGAATAATACAACAATACCTTGTTAAAAAATCGGTCGTTACCACCGGGGTGGAAAAAAAGAGTTTATTCATGAAGGACGTGACGCGGTATCGGAATTGGTTAACGATCGAGCGAACTGTTATTTGGGGAGGAAAAAAATGTATCACCGCTCGCAATTTGGTTTTTTCGTGGGTTACGGTTTTTCGTTTTCCAGAAATTTCCCATGAGCGTTGCGCTAAAGAGGAATCGTCATTGAAGAATACACATAACGGAGTTAATTTTTTCTAACAACATTTTAAGGAAATGAGATAACTTCCGTATTTAGGCATAACGATAATGGGAGACGGAATAGGGCACGCACAGAACTACACAGTGAGATTTAATGACATCAGATAAACGGCTGACTCTTGATCGCGCCAGTCTTTAAAAATAATGAGGTTCCCATTTCCGTCTTCACTTTACTTGAATATGACTCCATAGAGACGTCCAAAGTCCGTCGTCATTTTAATTGGTACTCCTGGTTGAAGATTTTTCCATCTTTTGTAACCCTTTCCAGTCTTCTGACTTTTTTAAATCGTATGTATGATAAAAAGGGAGACATATTCTAACACAAAGGCTATCTTCAGAGTAATTTCAACTCAAAATATTAGTTGGGAGTTAATAGGATGACTTTATAAAAGAATGAGACAAAGCTCGAAATGCTGCCGTTGCTATATGCAAAATGCGCCATTTCTCAATCGTATTGCAGCAAACTTTTCCCCAAAACCTCCACAAAAATGACAAACATTCGTGAGGACTTCAAAGAGGAGAGCGAAAAATAAAATTAAAGATTAAATTATTTAAAAAGTCAAAACTTCATGTAGAGTTGCGCTCGTAACAAATGCACGACCGAAAACATTTCGGTGGAAACATGGGGGGACACAAATAAACTGAATACCAGCGCCAATATTCGCGAGAAACACTCGAAACCACAAAAGCGTGCTCTTCTCCTTGCTCCCGTGCGTTTTGGTGTTCCCTCTGACGCCAATGGGTACAGGTTCGATAGATTTTCTCTGTCTAATTAGCACTCAGTAGCATTCATCGATACCACAAAATTCCAACTGCAACGTACTTAAGGAGGTTGCATCGAGATGTTAAACACACGGATGCCATTTTGATAAAATTTTCTGTACTAATAGTTCAAAGTGCACTTTATCATTGAAGGGAGTTGCCATACTAGTTCAAATAAAAATTGACATCGAAAATCTAAGATTTAATACATGCCCTTATGACCGAGGAGAAATATTTCCAGATGAATTAATTTGGATTATTGGTGCAAAGATTCATGCCATTGTCACGAAAAACTGACATCATGTGCGCAATTAAAACGCTCTAATAGTGTTAATATAACAGCATTAATCCGCATTTATTTCAATAAAAGCACTTAATTTGTGGGAAAAAGAGCCGATATATATGAAAATAGCTTCAAAAATTGACACTTCAGAAATAGTTTAAAATAAATTTTAACGCAAGGTTAACAATTTAGTAAGAATCTCTTAGAGAACCTAACTGTATATTGACTTCATATCTCTTTACGAAATATGCATGAGTGGGTGTTTCAATAATTTCATCAGCCGCCGTTAAAAAATTAATTAAGGTGATACATTGACTGGTGCAGTCTCAAACCTACTTCCTTAAATGGCCCTTTCAACTAATTGGGTCACGGGAGGAGGGGGAACATGGGCGAATGGGGTGGGAGAGAGAGAGAGAAGGGGGAAAAATGACTTCCCTAGCACCTCAGGGATGAAAATAATCGAGCAGAAAGCGGCCGTGAGGAGGCAAAAGATCTTATCCGACGATAAACCAATTTTATCGCCTAGATTCGACTAAGAAACCGCGACTGTACGCATTCTATGAACGCCTGCATTAACGGATCCACACAATAATGTGCCGCTCCGGGGCTTTAAACGACGAAAGAAATAAGGAAAATCAAAAAGGACGCCACGCCAAAAGTCGATACAGGAAACCTTAATCGGTCTCGACGGATGCACAACAGTTTAACCTTGTGATTATTTTAAATAAAATATGACGCGAGAATATTTTTAATATATAATAAATTAGTCACTAATTATCGTCAGAAACCAGCGATAACAAAAGGAAAAAATCTATGAAACATTAATAAACTAACATACGTGTAGTGTATACAATACTGCTTTCAGATTACGGTTCAAACTTATTAGTAGTGATTTAAATTATCTATTTTTGTTTCAAAACATGGTAAATTGAGTTTTAATTTTAACTATTTAGATTATAGCTACCGTTTAGTGACCTACAATTAATTAGCTAGATTATACACTACATTACTAGCTACGACTAGTTCTCCTTCTCACTTGTAAAACGGTCCTGTTTCGTACTACAGTCAGGCGTAAAGGGATTTTCCAGCACAACTGGAATTGTTGTACACTTACATATATCCACATGAAATAATTGAGCAAAATCGAATTATTACAAAGTTTACAATCTCTTTAAATATACCTGCTCTTTGTGATCTAAAAAAAGAATTATTCATACGCTCATTCAATGATATGCTATACCTAACGCTAAGCAGCATGGAACAGTTTAGTTAAAAATAAATAATTAAATATTGAGAAATTCTAAACCAAAATATTGACCAGAAACGGTAAATCCTAGTAAATATTTAAATGTATTAGAAGCGGGTACGAGCTCAATACATGGGTATTGATAAATAATAATAAGGCTGCGAAATAACAGTGAAATATTTTAACTCCACGCAACCCCATACCACATCATACCCTGTGAAAATTAGTGGCTTGTTCACTATAATTGAAAATTGTTAAGTAGCAGACATGGACTCCGCAAGTCGCAGGGGATTTTAATTACCTTGCGTTCCCAAGGAAATCACTGAAGAAGGTTGGGAGGAGTTCAACGTGAAGATATGGGTGGAAGTCCATGCTGAGCAAATGGCTAATCTCTGTTGCAGTCAAGAAGATGCACGTAGGTATTCCGCCCTTGTGTTCGTTCTTTCGTTAAAAATTCCGATCCTGTCAGCGCTGACTAAGCAGTATTGAGTACATAATACCATTGCGTAATTAGCAACTCCATGATACTCCTTAGGCTGCTTAGTGATATGACTGACATCGTTACGAAGCTGATGAATACGATGCCGTTTTCTCGAATAAAGTGCAGGAAAAACTTGAGGAAAATGGAACATCCTGTTAGCAATCCCGGAAAAGAAATTTCTGAAGAAGGAAAAGAACCCAACGAATACAGGTTAAGCCAATGACAAAAATCACAAAAGATACCCCTGGTAAACTGTTTCGTGTGACTGGGTGACTTTACTATTAGACGCATTCGCTTATTTCAGCCAAATATGACATTTGGATTAATGGGTTTCAATAATTTAAACTACTCGTACTTTGTTCCGGGCCAATACAAAAAGATTTCAGAAGTATATTATGCCCATAGTTCTACAAACGTTTTGAAGTTGAGGAATCTATTATTAAACAAACACAATGAAAGTAAATTACCGATAATTTCCGTAATGAACACTTGGGATTCAATTAAATTCCTCTAGGATAAATGATCAATCCAGCAGCGATCAATTTTAGGAAAACGGAGTTAGGTTTAATAGAATGATGAATTCAATGGCTCATAAAACATTATGACAGTTATTGGAGAGCAATATTACTGTCGATAATACAGTTTTAAAATGCCATTTAAACATAAATTGCTTTAACCATCCAACAATCGGAATATGATACTTTCACTGAAAAGAACATTGACGTGTTTTTGTCGTAATTACAAAATCAAACCAGTATCAACTTACACGCCTTGCTTTGTGATTTCTCTCTAGGAACTGAAACTGATCTAACAAATAAAATTAATTATGAACGGCTTTCTAATTTAACATTATCACCAATTATCACCAATATCAACAACAGAAAAGGCAATCGACCACAAGGTTTCCATTTGAATATGCAATGTTTGATGGAAAATACCATTTTAACATTTGACTAGAATAATCAACGTATAAATAAAAAAAATAATTGAAAGCTCAAACTATTCATAATGAGTCACGTTTGTTGAGGTTGGTAACACCTTGGTAGATAAGGCATTAATAGCTATCATCCACCACAATAGTCTAAATTTTTTCTTAATAGTGAGTTTCTAAACTGCTAATGTCTACCTTGAGCCAATCTGTGTAGCCCTTCCTCAAAATCCATACTCTGGATTTAAAGTATTTGAAGCTATAAATTGTGAACCCGTGCGTATCAAGAATGAACCGAGTGTGTTGTATTCAAGAATAGAGAAGAAAACCATTGGATAACATTATGTGTTACATGATGTTGAATTGATTCGACATTATGTTTAGTCTAGTGTAAACTAATGAATTAATTTTGAACTTTCCCATCGACTATGACAAAAGTTGAAAGAAGTTTAGCGAGGTCCAAAAAGGCTAAATTCATCCCTCGAGGGTACCAAAGGACGACTTTGCCCGAGTAACTTGACTGTTCCATCTATCGAGAAGAGATTATTTTAACTATGAGGAACTCGGATGAAACTTTTTATTAAGTTCTACAACTTAAGTTGAGGTAGAAGAAAGGAATTATGAGAATAAAGTAAATCATAAATAACCTTCCACAGTTGTACGTGTTCATTTGATTTCCGATGCATCAAAAATCAAATATATATATATATATAATATATATATATATATATATATATAGAAATATATATATATATATATATATATATATATATATATAGAAATATATATATATATATATACATATATATCTTTTATATATCAAATCAATATTGAATCAAATATATAAAAAAATATTTATACACGCATAGAAATAGATAAAAAGGAAAGGGGATAGGAAAACACATAAAAGACCAACACAGGAAAGTTGGGGAAGGCGGATTTGAGCAGATCACAAGTGTAACAATGTTTCCTTATCCGGGATTCGAACCACGGACCTTCACTTGCCGGGCGGATGCTCCAGTAAACATGCTTAAGGACATTAAATATAAATTTTATTATGCAATCTCTTATAATTACGGCTTATAAAACCGAAGAATGATTTGTCCAAACTGCCCTGTCCCCTGCCGCTCTCTTTATTCCTTCATTACAACATGCACAGACAATCTCCATTACTTTCTCGCAGTTCCTCCAACTACCGTGTCTCAAGGTATCTCTCATCAATATCCCTCTTCTTCATGTGTCTTCCATTATTTTCCCTTTTTCCCTTCCATTAGTGTAAGACTTCCTTATTTGCTACTCCATCAATTTGATTTAAGCATTCTTCCGCACCACTTCAATAGCATTACTGCCAATCTTCTTTTCTTGGCTTCACCTATTCTCCATATCTCATATCCGTAGAAAAGCATATTTCATATATAACTCTTAACAAATCGCTTCTTCATGTCTATGCTGGCACTATTTGTCGTTAGAAGTTGCTTCTTCTGATAGAAAGCCTTCGCCATTACTATTTTCCTATAATTTCCCTATTCGTAATTGGTTTTACCTATACCTTAATTTTAATCTTGTTTACGTTATTTATGAAATTTCAATTTACGCTTTGAGTATATTGATTTGTTAGTACTTTTGGAATTCCTACAGCAATATTGTTTTTTACGATTTTTATTGTATGCGTTTTGTGATTTATAGAGGAAAAAATTAAGAACATGATATCGTTCATTATAAATTCTATCAATTTCAAGAGTGCTTTACCTCAGAGGGGAATTGGGAGATATGGATGTAAAATTAAATGTTCGTACTGTTTGTCCTTGATGTGCGGTTCCCTCAAGGGTTTTAACGCTGGTAGAGCAGTTGGAATATGTTTCCTTGTCACAACAAATAATCGCTCAAATCCATCCTATATACACGAACTTCAGATGATGAAGATCAGGAACACGTCGATCACTAAACTGAACTTTGCACTTTTCACAAATAACCAGTACAAGGAACGAACGACGGAGAGCAAACAGAATGGATGCATATTCCTGAAAATAAGGGCGGAGGTTGCGGATGGAGCAATCGAACTGATGCAGGAACCAGCTGAGGGAGATATTTCCAAGGTACTCTCCACGGAGTGGTAACAAATAAAGGCCATTCGATTCGTATTCCCGGCGGACGGCAGCGCGCGCGGCAGTCTCCCCTATATTCACGCTGAAGGGTTAGGGGAAAAAAATAATTATAACGGCAAAACGCATGCGCAATTTCAGAGATGCCGGGTCAACAAACTGACTGCGGTCCTTAGGGTGGGGAACCCTACCTTCCATTACAGCTACTCCCTGAGGACTAACCCGAGTCACCCTTTTTTTTTATTTCCACCATTCCTGCGCGTGCCGCGGCTGGCAAAACACCACCAACGACCCCGGAGGATGCACCGGCGAATCTATAACCCACACGGAAATACGTTAAACGACCGACACACTTAAACGTACGTTCGGAGGGGGAAAAACCGTGGCAGAGGAGGTGGGGTCATGATCTGGCGTTCGACCTGACAGGACCGCCGCTCCATGGGCGAGACTCGTCTGGGTGCCGCGAATACTCTCAACGGGCGGAACGCGGGGTTTGAGGAGTTTAATTGCGTACTGATGGGGGAAGGCACATATCTCCCGCATTATTCACGCCGGGATGGTTGTTGGGAGGTCGGATGGGGGGGAGAGGTTTTAGAGAAGAGGCAGGTGAAGCTCCAATTGCTACGCGGTCGAAAGGTCGCTTCTCGGGGAGGTGGCGCACTCGAAACGCACTTGGGGCGAAAAATATTTGGGCGCGCGCACGGGCTCGTGAGTGCAAAAACCATCCACCTCCTCCACTTACCCCTCCGACACACGCACATGGGTTTCCCCCATCCTCTCCACCCAATAGACGCGAATCAAGCTAGACCAATTGACGTCTGGGATGGATCGTAACGGAGAGGTAGACAGACAGTACTAGTAACTACTACCGCTTGAACCACGGGAGGGACTTCTGTGGTAGGGCTGAAGGGGGCGTGGGGAGGTTGCCGGAAAATATACGGTTAAGTGCTCATAAGGGATAATTCACAGAATTCAAAAAAAGGTCGGTTCTCCGTATATAATTTCACTCTCCCAAGCTGGCCGGAGAGCAGCGTAAAACGAGAGAAGGATAATCGTGATTTTTAACGCATCCACGATTTTTGTGATTCATCCCCCCAACATGGCCGGGAGCCAGAGCTACTATTCATCCCCCCCTTTCCCACCACCCTCCCCTTCATCTCCATACTCACGTCCGGCCCATTCGGGGCATCCATTTCTGTATTTATTTTAATTGGCGAAAAGATAGAGGGGAGCTTTGAAATCGGATTGAAGCAGCAGTCCAGGGGCTTGGAAGGGAAAGGGTTGGCGGCGACCGGCAGGAAATCGAAAGGCAAGGGACGGGGGAGGGCGAAGATTCACAGTTTTCCTAATAGGGGACCTCGCCGACGGTCTCACACCATTAGTGCCCATGGAGGGGGAAACAAGAGGGGGACACAAGGGGAAGTGGCGGGAGGGGTTGCTAAGCGGTCTTCGGCCGCCTTTTCATCCCGACACACCTCATTCCTGTCGGTCCAAGGCTGTCATAAATCTTTGAACATTCACTCTTTCTCATCCCTTACAAAGAGTTATTTGGGCGCATATTCATCAACAACAAACATAATGGCATGAATATTAACTAACGGGTTAACAACATTTATATAAATTTGCAAAAAAGTTCTCTTTTGGAGCATGAGGGCATTGGGAGGATTATCGCCATAATTAGTTAACCATTAAGCGTGGCTTCCAAATATCAAAGCAGCAGCTTTGAGGAATTTCAAAAAGATTGCTTTGACATATTTCAAAGGCACTATTTCATTCAAAGATGGTACTCGAGGGAGATTGAGAAAAATCATAAATAAAGAAAAAACGTTTTAGCATAAATTGAGATTCTTAATTATACTCTTCAGCGTTAAACGAACCGGCGTCATAATTATCAATTACAATAATATTTAAAACCGTACTTAATCCCATATGTACTAAAATTGTGGTTTGACAAGGGTGTGAAAAATACAATATGCATACACATGATAGGGAAGAGATATTTATGAGATACAGAAAAATTGGATATGGTGGGGGTGATGGAAGATTACGCCGAGGAAAAAGTAGCGCAAAAACACGAAGGAAATAAGGATATTATGATCGAAAAAGGTGAGAATCGAAGGCGGCCGAAATGTTACGAAGGTGAACGAGATGGTATTGAAATATGAAAGCCATGAATGCAGGTCGGAGGCTGTAACGGACTTAAAGGGATGAACAGGAAGATCCGTGGGAGAGAGTTGGCTTAAGGAAGAGCAAAGGAGAAACGTCTGGAGGAGATGGAGAGAGAGAGACCGAAAGGAGCCATGGAAACTGGAGGGGAAAGGAGATACGGGAGAGAACCGAGGCTGATAAGAAATTAGGGCTCACTGAATAGCAAGGAGAAATGTGAAGATTAAATAAAGGTGCCGTCTCTCATTAATTAGGCAATGCCTTCGCGTACATTACAAGTTATGGAGATTCTCTCGAAAGGGAGCTCATATCATTTTCATGGGATAGGGGCAAAGGCGCATGAAATCGTTCAAAATATCACCTAATAACAAGCAATTATGTTAAGACCAGCTGGTGTTTGAATTATCACAGCGTTAGTGCTTTTCGTTTCACATTCCCATTTATTATTGTAAAAGTTACAGACTATAGGCTGTTTTGAACATTGTAACATGATCATCGAGGTGTAATTAAGGACTAAAACCATCATCATAATTTTTTCGTGAATATTTTTAAGAGCTAGATACTAAAACTTCTTCTTGGGAACTGGACGCCAGAATCATGGAAAACTAACAACGATACAGGAACTAAAAAAGGTTTTATGGTAGGCTATTTCGACACAACATTGCCCTTTGACATAACATTTACATCATTCCCTAAAAAATTATATCGCGTAGACAGAATATCATTATCTATCTCACTTCGACTTCGAGAAAATTAACAACAATTGAAATATCTACCTTATTGAAATAAAGCAGTCATTCTGCAAATTACTTCAGAGCATTATAAAATAGTGGATCTTCTCTGTGTTAGAAAATAACATTTTAATTTCGATACTAAAAACTTTGTCACTTGTCCGAAAGTATATGCCAGTGGGAATATTTTAACGACTTTCACGTTTCAAAATTGACGGCGGCAATATATTTTCACTCAATGTCTTTTTTTTCCTTCACCACCGCTTTTAAATTAATTTTAGCTCTTTTGGATTCAAAAATCCTCTTTAAAAACTGTTGCTTGTCACCTCGAGAATCAAGTCTATTACAGAAGATCATTGAATGAGGAAACCATTAATTCATTTGCTTCTAAAAAGATACATAATGCCAGCACCTAGAAAGTGATGTACAGGGTAGGGCAACATAACTTCCTTTTTTGAAAGCGTTTTGCGTTTGAAAAAAGGAAGTTATGTTGTCGCAGCCTGTAGTTGAAAAATTAAGATATTAATAGAATATCACCAAAACGCAACTGAAAATGTAGGAAAAAAAGAAATTAATTTTAGGAACGTATATTTTGGCTATCGCAAAGCCCTTTGAAATTTATGGATTAGTGTTTGTCAGGCAGGGTCTATAACTCGGAAAATTATGACTATGGTACTGGTTCTAAATAAGAGGATAAGAATAGTTTGTTACCAAATCATTTTTTAAAACAATTGTTGAAGTTTAAGGAGCAGAACAATATTCAGACGTGGGTATACCTATATCCTAAACACTAATACTTTAACAGCCGTCACTAAAGCTCGAGTAAAGAATCTTGTCCGATATGAGGCGGCAAAGAGGAATGGGATGGCGGATGGAAAGGATCAGATGGTATATCTTATATATGTATATATATATATATATATATATATATATATATATATATACATATATTTACAGAAATGCATGGGAACTGCCAGCGAAAGAGGGAAAAAGAGAGAGGGACCGGAGAGAGAGATGGAGAGACGGAAGGGGAAGGCCTCGGCACGGGCGAGATGGGGGAAGTGGGTGGTGGTGATGCACGCCTCAGTGGCAGACTTATGAAAGGGCGGAATGGGGGTACGAAAATGGGGTAGGGGAGGCTTAGGAAGAGGACATGGAGGAAGAGGAGGGGGGAGGGAAAGGGTTTGGTTGCAAGTGAGAGGGACGAGGCAGTGGAGTGCGGGAGAAGTTGGAGGGGGAGAGTGGCGAACTAATAACAGACGGGCAAATTCGAAACACGTCGCTTCAGAGATCAGAGGGCGTAAAATAGGCAGGGGAATGGTGGGTAGTGGGGAGAGATGGTTGGGACGCGGGGTGGGGGGGAGAAGAGCCGAGGGGTCGGCGGGGCGGAAGAAGACGGGGATGGGAAGAGAGAGTGAGTGTGGAGATATATAGACACACGCACGCACACACGCATAGCGAAGGTGGGAGGAGACTGGCGTCGTTGGGGCGGGAAAACCTGCGGGGAGGGGGCAGAGAAGGCGGCGCCAGAAATTATTTATTCACGCGGAGGGACGCGGACGAGGTGGTATAAGGAAGAAGGCAGAGGAGGAAAAAAAATGTTGCCTCCTACGGTGCGCGGCACCCTTCGCACCCAATTATGCCTCGCCAACCCCGCTCGATGCCGAATTTTGCGCGGGCCTTGGCGGTGGGAGGGTTGTCGCGTTAATAATTCGGAAATTAAGTGCGAGGGAATGAAATAGGCAAATTATGAAATTTTATCGCACGCAACCGACCGCAAGGCAGGCGGAGGAGTGAGGAGGGAAGTCCCGTTCATGCATTCCCACGGGCGCGCACACAAGGGAGCACGGGAGATATGTCGGGGACACATTAGGCATAAGAGCCGCTAGCTTCCTCTCCCTCGGTCGTGTGCCTCCCCAAGTCGCACCCCTCCCGGGTACTGCTCCCCTGAATCCTTCGAGTCAATTTCAAAGGCAATCATGACGGCATGGGTCTTGATGATGCTAAGGGTTGCGCCATCTCGGGTGACGCTAACGAAATTTGACTTGAGTAAATGTAGCAGGGTGTAGTGCATTGCTGGGAAGGTTTACCTGGCTCCTTGGCTCCGTTTAAAATGATTTCCGCGGCGGTAGACCGAAACAATTTGGCACGAGGAAGTTGATCTGTGCCATTTTAAATCGTCGACTGAATCTTCCATAATGCTACGGACGTATAGCTACTCTCCGTCGTAAACGTCAATTCTGCGGCTCAAACGACGGTTTCCTTTTAGCTTAAATATTCCGAAAAAATCAAATATAATCTACTCAGGGGTTCCAGTTTCTAAATACATAATCTTTAAAAGCACTTCAAATTAAAAATTAAGTGAATGAGGAGGGCCTAAGTGAGGAGGTTCCACAGGAAACTGTACTCACGCATCTTCATAAACTATAAAATCAATAATTAACCCATTAATTCCAATGTTCAAGGTGATTAACACGGCAAAACATATTAGAGCGACTTGAAGGCAAATGGAAAACCATACGGTCGAACCTGGACAGCATTTACACCCAGTTCATTGACACTCAATTAACAGCCAGCAAAAATTAAGATTTTTTCATAATCATATAATTCGTAGGAAGCCTCACGAGAAAAAGGAGCAAATGAAGGCACATAGTTTGGGGACGTTGGATTCCCGAAGGGCGCCGCTTGAATCTGTGATCGTTGCGCTTTTCATCAGGGAAGGAGAGTCGTACCCCTAACCCGGCCGTACGAGTCACCCGGCACCGCCAACCGGGAGTAACCCTCCTCGGACACTCTTCCAGTGTTACTGTTCGCCCACCGAGAGGAATCGGATCGACGCCGCCGCGTCTGCGCCGTCGCAAGGGGAGGCAGGGGGAGAGGCAATAGGGGAGCGTCGGAGTGGGGGACGACCCCGAAAAGAGGGAGCGGGAGGGAGAGGCGCGGGTGAGTCCCTGAGACCCAAAGAGTCGGTTCGGTCGCCGGAGACGGTCAGTCGCCGGAGTGACGCGGGAGACTAAACCTCGCGATCTCTCTTAGGACTCCCACGGTCATTCAGTGGACGCATACGGTGGGCGTACCGAAGCTTTTGCCCGGATTGTTTCCCGTGGGGGGTGGCTTTATCTCATCGTACCGGAGGCGTACGGGATACGTCTAAGGGTCTCATACGACGCCCCCCCTTCTAAAACTACCCCCTTGATCAGAAGTGCTGCTGTGAATTGATACGCAACAAATAAGCGGATAAACCCGGTCCGAAGTGCTGGTGAGGTGGCCATGTGAGTTTTTTTAAAAGTGAGTTGGGGAAGAGGCGCCGCCATGCGACGACGCAGGGCGTCGCGGTCCCCCATGAAGCGGCATCCCATTCTTCTCCTCCTGTTCTTCGCCCTCCTGTCCACGTCCGCATCGCCGTTCGCGGCTGCATTCAGTGACGAGGATGATGGCACCGGGGTGGACGACGACCGCGACGACGAGGACGGGTACGACGTGTGGCCCGAGGAGAGGAGCCTCCTCAACCCGGAGCGGGCGGACAAGGAGCGGGTCGCGGAGGAGGAGAGATGCCCCGCGGCGTGTCTCTGCAACGATGCCACGCACTCCGCCGCCTGCGACGCCGACGGCGACGACCTGGCCGCTTTCCTCTCTTCCGCCGCCAAGCTCCTGCACTCGTCCAACCGCGTATTCATCAACAATTTCCGCGCCGGCGGAGCTTTGACCCCCGACTCCCTCCCCTCGCTCTCCCTCTCCGAACTCTCGCTGACCGGTGGGGTGCTCCCGGCCCTGGCCGGGAACGCGACTTTCTCCAGCTTCGACCGTGGGAATCGGCTGGCGCGGCTTGACCTTAGCGGTAATTCCCTGGCGGCCGTGGGAAGCGACGCGCTCTCTGGCCTCCCGAACCTGAGGCTCCTGAGGCTGTCCGACAATTCTCTCACCACCGTGCCGGAAATTCGGTTGCCCTCGCTGGTGTCACTGAGTCTGCGTGGTAACAGGCTCACCGAGTTGAACGCCCGCTGTCTGGCGGGGACGCCATCTCTGAGATCGGTGGACCTCTCCTCTAATCGCGTGGCGCATGTGGCCCCGACTGCTTTACACGGACTATCTGCCCTCACGAGATTAATTTTAACGGACAACCCGCTACTACATCTGGAGAGATTGGACGCTTTCGGTGCAGCAAGGCTGAGGGTCGTGGACGTTTCGAGGGCTGGACTGTCTAGGGTTCCGAGCACGTTGGCGCGCTCGGTACGTGACCTCAGGGTGGAAGGAAATAATATAGGTGCAATAAGGCGAGGTGATCTTGACCCGTATCCTTTAGTCGAGCGGCTATCATTGGATGCCAACAGGATAGACGTCGTAGAGGAAGATGCTTTGGGTCGTCTTGAGGTGTTGACCAGGCTGCGACTTGGAGGTAACAGACTTCGTGCTGTCCCTAGATCTCTTCCCACGGTGCTACGCCACCTTCATCTTCAGGACAACAGAATGGTTGCCCTTCGAGCAGGAGATCTTCATGGCTTGTCTCGCTTGGAAACATTGGATTTGTCCTCCAACGAGATCAGAGAGGTCGAAGCTGGTGCATTAGCTTCATCCCCAACCCTGCATGTTCTTTCTCTAAAAAGCAATCAGCTGTCCACGATTCCCGCCGGAACTTTCAAACGCCTCCGAGACCTTACATCTCTCGACTTGTCTAATAATCCCATTAAGCACCTTGAATCGTCGACCTTTGAGTCCCTGACCTCTCTCAAGGAGCTGAGGCTGTCTGGAGCTGGCTCAGCGGAGGCAGATGCAGCCGAACTCTTTGCTCCGCTGGCGTCTCTTAAGACGATGGACCTATCTGGAAGTCCATGGCTTGCGGTTGCTCTGACGACTGGAGGTGGGGATGCTTTACGACCTCTCCGGGGTCTTAGGGATCTGGACCTGTCTCGCTGCGGACTACATTCTCTCCCTTCTGACATACCCTTCCTTCTCCCTGAGCTGAGATTGGTGACTCTTGCTGGTAACGAGTGGTATTGCCACGGCAAGGAAGCAGAATCTGCTTTTGCCCTGTCTGAATGGATAAGAGAACCTGGCGAAACAGTGATTCTGGAAGCAGACGACATAAGATGCACTCTTCCGGAGCACCTGAGATCGCGGCCTATGGCCATGCTTAGAGAAGACGATTTCGGGATACCTCCGACTACGCAGTCAACTACAATCCAGACAGAACCAACGAGCACTCCAATTCCTTCTACTACAACACCCCTCGAGCTAATAAGCACGACTGGGCAATCCGTAACCGAGAAAACATCACTAATCCATGAAAGGTCATCAAATGAAACTTTAATTAATCAAAACACAGATTTGCCTAAGGGAGAGTCGAAGTTTACGGTTACTCCGAAGAAAATAAATAATGAAAAGAAATTTGATCAAAATTCAACAGCAATTAACGACTTAACGGCGAGAAATACCCTAGCAGAATCTGTTACAACTCAGTCAACTCCAAAATTAACAGAAAATTTTTCAACGGACAAAACCAATAAACCGATGACGTCACCTACAACAGAGAAACCAGTTTCTACCACCACTGAAATAAGCGACAGCAAAAAAGTATCTACTAAAAACCCAATAGATTACAAAGCAGTTAAATTCAACCCCACCACGACCTCTATCATAACAAGCACAACTCGGACAACAGACAAAACGCACGAAGTGCAGAGCGACGCGGCCACCATTCCTTCCAAAATCATTCTACCATCTACCATCGCCACCAGTTCTTCCAGCAGCCACCCCACCCAAGAAGATGGGACTACTTTGACTCCAATACCCTTCACGGTATCTTTTGCGTCTTCCCCGCCTCCTCCCGCCACGGTCCTGCCATCTCCTGAATCGCCCTCCCCGGATAGAGGCATGAGCCAAGCCCTTGCGCGGTCGGGAGTTGACGAGGCGCCGGAAGCCAACGTGATCACGCCGTCGGAGGTCTCGCCGCACGCCGTCCACGCAGCGGCCCCCATTACCCTAGGCCTCCTCGGAACCTGCGCCCTCCTCGCCGCCGTCGGAGCGCTATACCGACGGGGCAGAGGGATGAACGGGGGCGGCGTTATTGGAGGGGTTGCGGCGAGGGGCGGGGGATCGGCGGGGCAGGGAAACCAGACTTCCTCGTCGGGCCGAAGGTCCTCGGCCAGCATAGCCTACAGGCCCCACCGGGACGAAGTTAGCATCGCCACGGTGGTGGGCGACGAGGAGGAAGATGAAGAAGGGGTGGGGGAGAGACGGAAGGGGCTGCCTTACTCCCGACCGGTAGCCCTGTGGTGACATCTATCAGGAAAGGAGGTAGACAACGGTGCCGCCTCCTCATCCTCCTCCTCCCTCATCATTTGAGTGGAAGTGGAACGGCGCCAAGTGATAAATTAAAAAAAAATGGATGTATAGAATTAAAAAAAATATATATAAATAAAAACGAGAGGAAAACGAACGGGACGATTGCGTGCTCCCTTCTATCGTGAAAACGCAAGTTCGAACACAATTTTTTTTGCACGACTGCAAAAAAAGAGGCCCGTCGTCTTCCAGTTCGAATAATTCCAGAGGAAGATACCGTGAAACAAGGGGGATGTAAGTGGAAGTAAGTGATATTTGAAATAATAATACGACCATTGGATAAAATAACAATAATAATTTAGATGTAAAAAAAAGGACCGGGATGGCTTCTTTTGTAGACAGTAACACAGTGAGCGAGGTGTGTAGCGTTATTTTTCAGCCGCACACCGAAAATGGGAGGAAGTGTTTCCAAAGTGAAAATATAAATGAAAATACATGTGCTGTGAACGTGGTTTGTGTGTTAAACCCCGTTATCGTGATGTGCCGTGTCTTGGATTGATAGTTTCATCATGTTTGTGACGGTGGTACGCGGTAAATTGAAGAACATGAGAGAATCAGTGAAAGTGATATCTGAATGAAGCAGATGTAATGAAGGGGAGACGTCGCATATCTCCCTTTAATAATGTTGTAAGAAAGGGCAAAAAGTAGGAGAAGTGGCGTGAGACAGGAGGAAATTTGGGGAGGGTTTATTTTGCTATTGCCATAAAAAATTTATAATTCCCTAAATAGTCAGTAGTAGAACGAGAAAAAAAAGTATAATACATGGCGTGCTCATCCTGTGAATGTGTTGTGTACTCTCGTGTGTTAATAATCTCACAAAATAAGTCCATCTCCGCGGTTCACTGAAAGCCCTTCCCTTTAAAATTCTCCTCCCACCTCCTCCTGAATCCTCTCTGCATGAATCCACTACAACCACTCCCATGTCGGCGTTGTTTTACTCTCAGCGTCGTAAAGAATGCAAAACGCGCGGCCTCCATGATGGAATGGGGTCGGCGTTTGAGGGAACATAAAAAAAACCTTTTCCTCTCGCTCTCAATACCCCCACCTTATTCCTCATACTGAAATTCAAGCGCCAAATCAATTGTTTCAAATGTCACGGTTTGCGGTCTTCACTTGGACTGCTACATTGAAAAGAAGTGGACATGAGAGCAATTTGTACTTGGAATTGCTAAAGTGAGTTTTGCATAAAATACACGAGAAAATTGAGTAAAGAGAAATTTTCTGAGAACATGTAATAATAAATCATTTGAATACACCCATGGGATATTTCCTAAGCATTTTACAAATTCCTGTTTCGAAATACAATAATGAGACGGATGATTTTCAGCGCAATAAATCTTTACGTAGAGGTCTTTAAATGGAAACCTGAAGACTAAATTACTAACTTGTCAATGAGAATAAATTTTTTACGTAGCATACCTCATTATTCAATCTTATTTGTGTCTTAACCACGACCTTACTACACCTAATTAAATAATATTTAATTCAGTGAAATGGCTACCCAAGCCATAATTTACCAATATAATTAGAACATACTTTTATTATCGTTTCTTAATAAAACTTTGTAAATGTTTGATTAATACTGTAACAAAATGTAATAAGAAAGCAGAAGAGCAGTTTGAATTTGTTTTTGAATACACCTGAAATAAATTAAACAAATCACACACATCTTGAATTCAACGAAGATTAGAAGTAAGCGGGATCAAGAGCACAAGTAATTGGTACAATAAATATGCAAACGTTTCAAAATTGGATTGGTAACAATAGCAAATCTTTTAAAACATGCTTAAACGCGATCAATGATACCAGTTACTACAATGAATTAGCTACAAATATTATTGAAAATGCTGAAACTTTTGGGGAAATATAATTGATACGTTATTTTCTGAAAGCTGTGTACATATTTTACGCGGAAAATGCAGACGCTGTATATAGAAGTGTCTATGCGTAAAAAAGACTGTTCGCCGGAAAAGGGGAAAATACAGGGCTAATTGTGTTGTCATTCTATAAAGTTTAAAGCATGTGATCTCATTATACTTATGAAATCATTACTACATACGTGAATAAATTACTAAACATACGCAGAAGAGTAACATAAGAGTCAGAGCGTTGCATATCTTTTAAACTTTTGCCAACTGGGTGTATTGTAGTAGAATTTAGGTGAGCATTTGAACTCTTCAGAAACACTTATGAAAAAATAGGTGTTTTTTAAGAAAAACAATGGCTTGAAACCAAATTAAACAACTCCATAAATGTATACGCTTGATATTTTATGTCTGTTTCACCGTAATGATGCCCCGGAAAATTAATAGCCAATGAACAAAGAGTTTTATTTCTTGAAGAAAATAAATCCCAGGTTAGGTTAAAAAAGATACCTTTGTGACTATAAAAGTCATTTTCAACTAAAATTATTAGTTTGTATTTGCGTTAAACGTGAACTTACCGTTAACACAAAAAACTTTTCAAAGCACAGAGAAATCAGTCAAAACGCAGTATTTTAGAGCGTACGACATAATGGTAAAATTACAATGATGCTATCCATACACAAAATTCATGAAAGTTTATTGCGAAACTTAATATAAAGCGTGCAATATTACGTATTTTTCAAGGAGGTCGATTGTTCGTTGCGAAAACTAAATTCAAGGCCTTTCATGGATAAGAATAGCACATACGATATTACACCAGAAAAATGTTAGATTTCGTCCCTACTACTCTCTATCCTCGGGCAGGATGCAGTAGCAGCATTCCATCGCCGGCATAAGAATGACCAAGACTGCGCCAAGTTGCAGCGGATAAGCGTCGCGGAGACATGGCACACGGCCACTTCCAGGACACCCATTTGGTCTGCATTCGAAGTGAATGCAATTGCTGTGTCCAAAAGAGAACGGTAGAAACGTGAATACGTGGCCAATGAATTGGCTCTTTACCCAGTGTAACATACATTCATGCCATGATGTTCTTTAGGAAAAGATTAGTTACTGATCACAGCATCATAAGATTATCCGTATTATTTAGTTCAACAAAACGCTTCCAAGTAGGGTACTTCATAAATGATGAATTTCAATATGATATCTGGTCTTTCAGACAAAAGGAGAAAACGGTATTTACGAACGGTGAAAGTAAAAAGCGGAAGGTGGTGAATAAATATTCCGTAAAAATTCCATTATTCTGCCTTATATTGGCACTCTTTCCATAGTCAACATTTGCCGCTTCGTAACACGATTCGGCATTTTGCCACAAAACTTTCGATTTACTTAAAGTACCAGTATTTAACATAAAAGAATTTTAAACGAAATTAATTTGGATTTCCTTTACTTTCCAAGGTACATATTTGAACATCAAAATATTTGATGGAAATGAAGAAAGGAAAAATTAACGATTATCACCCACTAACTGCATTAACACCTGAACTAACCTTAACATAAGTTTAAAAAGGTCCCCTTAAGTGTACCATATTCTCATAAATTTCAAAAACCAACCCAACATTCTTGTGTGAATGACACTGGTATACGAAAAATTATTAAAAACCATACGGAAAATGTATCCATTTAAGTATGATCATGCTAATCAGCATCGCACATGGGAACGAAAGAACATATACCATGAGCAACTGTGGCGGAAATTCCCCTCCTAGTCCCGACTCCACTTAATTTTACTAGAGATGCAGAGATCTTAAAAGGAAGCACACATGGGATTCTTATTAAAGAACCTCATCACGAAAGACAGACATCCCAGTGTGCTCCCCGCGAGCACTTTAACGAATCACGACCTTCCGTACGTCTGGCTCCTCCCCCGCCCTCTCGCTGGAGTTTGACAACGACCCGACCAGACAGTCGTGTCTCTCCGCTTTGAAGAAATTATTTCAATTAACTCCGGGTACATTTTCGGGAGAGCGCAGGAACGTATCTTACACCGGCACACACTCATCTCAAGTCAGGAGAGAGGGGAATTGCCCGGGGGTGGGGGATGCCGTGGGGAAAGGTAGAGCTGGTGAAGGATGTCTTGAGATGTCATAGTGTCGGTGGTTGGGGGGAGGGGGGGTTTGCGGTAGGGTCTATGAGGAGCTGGGAGGGAAGAGCGGTGATTTCGACTCCACCTCATCATCACCCGCCTCCGCCCACCTAGAGTCATGACTACAAGAAGAGGTCGCCCCTCCGGAGGACTATCTACTTTTCCCCTCCTTCCCAGAACCTACTCACTCACACACTCCTTCCCTAACGTCTCGAGACACCGCATCCCTTCCTCATTCTCCGCTGCAAGTCGGTATGCACCTTCAGCGATTTCGGGGATTCTCATCCTTTGTAGTGGGAAGAGAGCCATGAACTCCAATTCCTGTTGGAGTTTGAGTTCATGGCTGGAGCAGTCGCTCCATGCGAATGCCGTAATGCAGCCAAGCGGTACCCGATCTCACACTTCAACGGATCTCAGATTGATTATCATTAATTAAATGGGATCGAATATTATTAAAAATGACAAAAATGATTGTCGAGCTCCTCTCGTAAATTGATGCGGTGAATAACTGTTCCTAATGCCAACTGCATCCATACATTCACAATGCATTGCACGTGGTTGAGACTAATGATTTAAATTAAAGTAAAACCTTTTAGTTTTTCGGCATTAAAAAACCAAACATACCTTTTTCATAAAGAATGACACCATTGCTGTATTAAGGGATCATATGAATTTTTCAATGGTATAAAATATACGCAATTTTAGATGAGAATCGAAAACCGACGCAAATGTCACCGAACTATAATTCATTAGAAACTCATCAATATTTCATAAAAATATCATAGGACTACTCATTTTTTCCATAGTTAACCATGCGAAAATTATCCTGGGTATTACTGATCATATCAGTATTCTGGTTTTGGTTTGGGGTTTGTTGAGAGAAATCCTATGGAGGCAGGAAAAATGGATGAAGGGCGTATTGAGCGGTAGTGGAATGTTGAAGAGGGTAATAGAGGGAAGAATGTTGGGCAAGCGAGGTAAGGGTAGGAACAGGATAGGGATGTTAGACGAGATGAAGGGAGGAAAGAAGTACACCGAGATGAAGAGGGACCTGATATAGATTAGTTTGCTAGGTGGGGAGTCACAAAATGTTTATTTGATAGTTGGGTCCATCCAAAAACCTACCTTAACCGGTAGATTACCTAAAAAAAAAAAAAATATAAAACTTATTTGAGTTTTTAGGTTTTATGTATTGATATACAAACTATATGAAATCGATTTTTCATGTTACAGGGATTGATACTTATTAGGATTTATATTTGAACATCTACTAAACTATATTTGAATTTTTGGTCATAGAACGAGTTGACTATAATGCTTCTACTACATAGGTAGAGTCGTCATTACGCAGCATCTAGAAGTAAGTCAATGAGGTTGTAAATCCCTTTAATGATAATTTCAAATCGATTACAACGCATCTTAATATGCCTCTCATAAGTTTCATTAATATTTTATTATTTACCATGCTGGTAAGATAGGCTAAGTTGAAAGATATGTCTTTGGGAATGGAAGTGGTCTGAAGTTCAATATGAAAACCTGAAATTTTTAGGAAAATATAACATAAACAGTGTAGCAATCAGCAAATAGCAAATTTTCATTCATGAAGATAAGTATACAATTCCTGCGAGGCCTGTTTAATTGCGGAAATCGAGCGAGTGCAAAGAAAAGGCGTAGATTTGTAAAGCGCTGCTACGATAAACTAGTAAGTAGTGTGACTAGATTGTTAGAAGATCTAGGATGGGATTCTCTTAAAAACCGAATGATGAATTATAAAAAACATCTTACGTAAATGTGAAGGATTTTTTTTAGTGATATTAAAAATTACTTGTTATAAACCCTATCTTATTTCCGCGAGCGATAAGGTATAAGGGTAGTTATAATATGAGCTTCCTGCGAGGTAATTTCATGGAATTTTTGACATACTTAATGGTTTTAATAGTATTTAACTCGAATGGATTATAATTTTATATATTAGCTCGTCAGACATACATGAGTACGGAAATAATTGATTTTTTTTAATTGAGTGCAATTGATTATGAGAGTGATGAATGTACTCGTAGTAATTGAAACGTTAGCGCTTGTGAAGCAGCTTGAACTCAGCTACTTCTATCGACTGAAAGGTGCAACTTTACAATGAATTTATTATATTTTAGCAAATAATTAAATAACTTGTGTATGTTTGGTGTGAAATTACCCTCTGCCACAATCCAGGGGTGCTTTTCAGGGTACATAGGCAAATGTGTGCTGATAAAAGGTGGATTCATTCATCTAGCATGATGTCTATGCTTTTATGAAGGTTTTTCTAACAGTGGTAAAATTTTCATTCGGAAAAATCTCGCCGTGTGCGAGATTATTACAAATTATTGACCTGGAAAGAACGGAAAAGTTGGAAAAAGTGACGGATACTGACAAGCTAGCCTTCCTATTCACGCATTCGAATCATTCACTTCCTCCTGGCAGACGGCAAACGCTGAGGCGTGTGTTGCCTGATGACCACAGAAACAAGCTCACGTTTATAACCATTACTGCCCCATCTTTGACTTCCTCCAGGCGACGTGCAAACGACGTGATTGGGGTTATCCGGGAACCCCATAATCTAACCTAAAAACGAGCCGGAATTCATCCTTGCTTTCCTCACGTGATCATGAACGCTGTTTTGTGAACTCTTTCGCGAAGCAATTTACTCATTTCTCGCAAGCTCATAAGTGAAAAGTTGAACCATGCAGAGTCGTTTAATAGGATCTTGAATGGAAGTATAGAGAAAACTCGGTGTGATTCATTTAGTTAGCAATACACGGGTATAGCATTGTTTTATAAACAAAAGAAACAACATTTTTATATTTTCAATTGAATAAGAGACGGACCGAGAAACTTCTCAAGGTCGAGATGGACGACTAGGACTTCATATCAACATTGGTAAAGTGAATACATTTATATTTTCCGGTTGGACGGTTTTCTGGAAGTAGGAATGAAAGTCGGAGGGGAATTCGTAAAATCGGTTAGGTTTGCTGATGACCAAGCATTAGTTGCTCAGTCAGCCAAGGGGTTGCAAGCATTGTTGAGTGAATTGGAGGTTCAGTGCGATAAATATGGGATGAGAATCAATATTAATAAAACAAAGGTTATGCGATTTTCCAGGAAGAGAAAGGCTAAGCTAAATATTAAAATAGGAGGGGGAAAAATAGAGCAGGTAGAACAGTTTACATATCTCGGAAGTGTTTTGGACCAACACGGTCAAAGTGGTAGGGACGTAAGGAGAAGAATTGCGCTAGGGAAGGAGGCTTTCTCAAGGAGGAGGGAGTTGATGACGGGGACGTTGAGTAGGGAGGTTAAGACAAGACTCGTAAAAACTCTGATATGGAGCGTAGCTATGTACGGCGCGGAAACGTGGTCTCTGAAGCAGGAGGATAGACGTAGAATGGAGGCTTTCGAAATGTGGGTGTGGAGAAGAATGGAGAAGGTGAAATGGACCGAAAGGAAAACAAATGAGGAAGTACTGGAGATGGTGGGTGAGGAGAGGGGTTTGTTGAGAGAAATCGTATGGAGGCAGGAAAAATGGATGAAAGGCGTATTGAGCGGTAGTGGAATGTTGAAGAATGTAATAGAGGGGAGAATGTTGGGCAAGCGAGGAAAGGGCAGGAAAGGATAGGGATGTTGGACGGGATGAAGGGAGGGAAGAAGTACACAGAGATGAAGAGGGACCTGATGTAGATTAGGTTCCTGGATTGGGTTTTGTTTGGAGTTACAAAATGTTTATGTGACAGTTGTGTCCATCCAAAAACCTACCTTAACCGGTAGATTACCTAATAATAATCAGTATTCTAATTCAAGCAATAAACGTCAAGTACTTATCGAAGAGAATAAATCTTTTCCCACTTTAGAAAATTTAAAAATTATCAATAAACGAATTAGTTCTCAATCCAAAATAGTAGCAATACTGTAATTACAAACGACCGATAAATAAGTCCTACCCTTTTTTAATTTGAAGCAGACATAAAAAGTCACTGAGTTTAAAAATAAAACTCTTTGGCATTTTCTATATACATTTCTGTACACAAATGTATGAAATAAATTTTATCACCGCGGAAAAATGCATTAGGTATAAGATGCTTAGCAAGGATATAAGGTGTTTCAGTCTTATTCTGAAAACTATAAGTGCTTTTTAATTTACTGGTAAGTTCAAATACTTCCAAAAAATCGTAGCGGATTTTCTCAAAGTAGTTTTTCATGACATACGACATATCTCTTCTCTTGGAAACTCCTGGGACTACATAAAAAACCGATGATGGCTTGACTCATCATTTGCACTGTTAAGAGAAACAATGTGAAGCGGTTGGTATATCAACAGAGTAAGTATTATAATTTTGATGATTTTTTCACGATGCCCATACATACGAAAGAAGTTAGAAATTTAACATTCTCTATTTTTTAACAGGAAATACCATCGTTGAATACGTGATAAGGCGATCACATCTTATAATCCTTTTGGTGTGACTATAAAAAGGAGGTAATTTCTTAATAAATATATAAATAATGTAAAAAGGTGGGGCTTAAAATTTTGGTCAGGGTTTAAAAAACCAACCTAGATACTCTTTGCCCAACACGAGTCTCAAAATATTACCCATTCATTGAGTCAGTAATGTTTTAGAAAGAATGAAAGATTAACCCTACATGCTTTGAATTCAACAAAATTGCTTCATAGTTGGTGCCGAAATAGTTTGGTATTTTGAGATGAACCATAAGAACAAAAAGATAATTCCTGTATTTGAAGAGTAGCTCAATATGCCATTTCACAATAACTACGCCGATGCCTATATTGCTGTGCAGGGAACTATAATTCCAGGGGTTGCGAATTTATATTAAAATAAAACAGAACTAAAATATGTAGGATGAACAAAACGGTAGGGTCTATTTAAAGTTTCTATTGAAAAGCTGAGAAAAATCTAGTTTGTGATGAATAAATAGAACTATCGCTAAAACAATTTAAGTCACAGAAGTTAGCTCTTAATAACTGAACTCTGTTTAAATAAAATAAGTCGCTGATAATCAAGTGCATCCTTGATTTTTTTAACATATCATCTTCACCGCTGTTTATATTCGTAATAAGTCGTTTCGGAACAGTAACCGGCCTCATTTTAAGCTCATGCCATAAAACACAGCAGTGTCGCAGGGTGGAATAGATAAAATAATAATATCATCGAGATATCTGCAATTCTCTCCCTCGTAAATCTTTCCTATAGGGTACATCTCAGCACAACGGAATAGGAGATAGTGAAAAGATGAGAAAATTACGAGTAGAAATTAATCAACAAGAAATTTCCACAAAATATGCTGAAATACCAAGATTTTTATTTAAACGATTCATACTTGTCACTATATTTAATCGAAAAAACTCCACTTTTTTAGCCTTAAAATTTCATTGATGAAGAAAATGCAATGCTCACAATTAAATACTTACGAGAACTAAGGGGGAACAATGACGACGGCATTGAATGAGGAAAAAACCTGTTTGACTCCCTTTCACTGCTTGTCGAACAAAATTAATGAGACGTAGAGAGATTTTCAGAATTCGCATATTTTTAAATGAATTAAATCAGAAATGTCATCGTGATTATATTAATTTTGGATTTCGCCGATTAGTCTAATTCCGAGTAACATTGAAGCACATGCCACAAGATCAATCCTGGCTCGAGTGAGTGTGATTTGCATCTCGCAATGCTTCAAAATCGAACGTAATCCCCGAACACCGCGCGGGAAACGGGATCTCGCCAATCGACGACTTCTGGCGTCGACCTAAAGCCGGAGCCACATACAAAGAAAGATCGGAAAGACAAGAGTTTGCGTATTTGGCACGCGTGGAAGATACACAACCGAGGCAAAAAAAAGGAAAACACCAATTCGTTTGGAGGACCGGAAACGAGGCCGGTCAAAGCGAAAAGACTTGGATTGGAATGCGTGGGAGGGCGAGGGACCGACAACGAGACTCGTACGGAATGGGAGGAGGGGGAGAGAGGGACCCAAGGGAAAGCAATTCTGAGATAAAATGAGTAGAGAGGAAATGGACATGGACGGAATGATACATTGTCTGGACGAAACAAAAAGAAAAAGAATGGAACGGCCGCTTTCGACAACTTCCGAAAGGAATACATATTCTGGGGGAACTGGCGACACAATCCAAACAAAAGCGAGTGGGAGGAGGAAGGAACCATTAACCACCTCCCAAGAGATGCATGGTGAAGGAGGGGGTGAGCGAATCGCGACGAAACCCATCTCCCGTTTCGAACCGATGAAATTAGGGAATACGTGTACCTGGATGGGGAAGAACGGCGTTATTTAAGGAGAGAGGAAACACGGGCCCCGGGAGAAGGGCGGGGAGGATGCCAGCAGCTTGGTCCGTCGCCTGATGCGGTCGCCGGCTAACCCAAAGACCGCGTTCGAATTCCAACTGGGGCACACGGATGCCGTGTCGTGAAGTAATGGATTCCGCCGGGGCTGATTTTATGGAGAGATATGACCTCAACCCTCGGAGCAACTTAAAAATCCAATTACTAGTACCACTACGGAGTAGTGCGGGTAACTGACAAGCGAGGGGGGGACGAGGGGGGCGGGGTCTGCGAGGCTGGTGTTTCCCTGGGAGGAAGGATGAGAGCTGGAAGGGATCCGCAGGAGGAGGATGAGGATGCGGGAGAGGATGAGAAACCCGTGGATGGGAGGGGCAGGTGGAATGGTGCTGGAGGAGGAGGGGGGTTTGAGCCGAAAATTGCAGCGCCTCCTGAAAGTCACACTCGGTGGTTGCAGGAACTATTGCGGCATAAATCATTCCCGTCCGACCAAAGGCTTCCCTTCCAAGCACGCACTCGTGGCATCCAATCCCCTTCCCTCCCTCTCTTCCCGTTATTTGAATTAGAAGGTGCGGGGGCAGGTTAGGGCAAGGAGAGAGATGGAGGGAAGCCCAAGGTTTTTACTTCCTTCCCGACCTCGCGCGCCCTCCTCACCCTTTTTATTTTTTCATCAATTCCGGACGGGGCGGGGGAGGATGAGGACGGGGGAGGAGGAGGGGGTGGCGAAGCCTGGAAATAAACGCCCTGACGTTGGCCACGGCTCTCGACTCTCAAGGGGGCGAAGGCGTGGGGGAAACAAAAGAAAAACGATAAGAGTAATAAAGGGTTCCTAATAACCGACGCGGAAGACATCGCGGGACTCCTGCACGGTTTTGCGTCAGTGTGTGTATGTGGCGGATGTAGGGGTGAGGGAAGACGAATAAGAGAGGCACTCAAAAGGTAACACCCAATTGTGTACGGAGAGCGAAGGAGGGGAGGAAAACCCCGGCGGTGGAATAAGAGGCGCGCGGCTTGGAGGGGACGAGATGAAGAATGGATTGGGAGGGTGGCTGGGGTCGAAGGAAGGCAGAATTTGATGTAGTACTGGAGTGGAAGGCGACGAGGTTTGGCGGGGGAAGGTGTCCCTGGAATGAGAGCTCGAGGAAGGAGAGTGGATTGTGGAGATTTCGCGACAAAGCAGGTGACGATTGGAGGGAGGGCGGGGGAGGAAAGGGAGTGAAATCGGGGGCATGATGGAGTACGCAGATGGGAAACGGTTCTCAGAGGGGGAGGCGAGGATGGAAATATGGGGGACGTGGGAGTTTGGGACGAACACGCTTGTGCCGGAGGGTGGGATAGGGCGTGGAAACAAGGGTAACTGTACAAGGGGAAGCCGTACATACCTCACGCGCTCGCACATGCAGGGGCAACGGAGGGCTGTGGGGCGTTTAAACCTGTCGCAAGGGGGTGACTACTATATTTCGATAGTTCTCAGAAGTGTGCATTGGAGTGGGGAAGGAGAAAAGGCGGGGGAGGGGGAGTTTTTTCGGGGTTGAGGAGATAACAAGGAGGCCCTGAAAAGGAGCTGATGCAGACCTCGTGTGTGGATGTATGTGGAGGGCGGATTGGAAGCGCACAATTGGGAACGTGGAGCTAGGAAGAAGGGTGTAGGTGTGGGGGAGGGGGTATAGGCTCGGGAGTTTTTTTTGACGGAAGCGAGGGGAATGACGAGAAGGGGAGAGGACCTGCGAACGGGGATAAGGGCGGAAAGAAAGAACGGGATAAAGAGGAAAGAGGGGGTATAAAGGAAGAGAGAGGGAGAGCGCGGCGAGAGGGTCCTCTGAGGGCGCGCAGGAGACGGGGCGGGAGACACGAGCAGGGGAACGGGAGATCTCTACGCGGGGATATCGTCGTCTCTCGATGGGATCCCGCAATAACGAGGGGTCCAGAGAAGGGATTTCTTTGCCAGTTGCTTATCAATATTCCTAAGGAATAAACGGGAAGAGGAAGTAGTCATTGATCGGGAGAAAGAGGGTGGGTGCATAAAGGGGAAAAAAATAAAGAGGGGGATAAAGAGTTCCGTGGTTCGCCCTTTCCTTCTTACGCGGTCGATCGAGACTGGGATGGCGCTGTTATTATTACCCACGCCGCCATCGGTCTCCACGCGGCCAAGAAGTGAACGATGAATAGGAGAGAAAAAGTAGGAAAGAAGTCCGCAAGAGAGAGGACAACCCTATTGCTCCGTCCCGTCCCCACTCCCCCGCACTTTCTCCTCGATTCGAACAGAGCGAGTGAATAGTTCGCCTGAATGAACCCTCTATAAAAAAGAAAGAAAAAATAAAAATTAGGGGGCGTCATTAGTTCCCCTTTTTTGCTTCAAAGCATACTTTCACCGTTCCTTACCTGCTCTTCCATCCCTCTTTGGTCTGTCCTATTTATCCCGGACCAGTTTATTGTTACACCGGATTAGAGAAAAAAATGAAGAGAAGCACACAATGGAAAAATATGACTCCCGAACCGAAGAGAATTATGAAAAGTATCATTAGCGACGACGGCGGATGCTGAAGCCTCTCGTCGGTGACAGAGCCTGGGAAAAATACACGCCAAAAGATTTACTGCATGTTCGATTATTGACGTAGAATCTCGCGGCGGCTTATACTTTATAACGAAGCGAGGCAAAAAAATATTATAAATATTCCCATGAAATTGGAGAAAATCAGCGAGAGGAAGGATCGACAGGAATACAATTATATGGAGACGTAAGGAAGGCGAGGAAATTATCGTAAAAATAAGCACTCCTCATAACCATTCATTCGAACTGAGCCACCTGAAGGCTCCTTTAAGATAAACCGTACACTGAAAAACACTTTCAGTCAAGAGAATATATGAAGAAGGAAGGAACTGAGGGTTTCTTCTGTGTAAAATAGGAACACAGAGAGCGATCACTACATTGATATAACAAGTAACCATAATATAGCCACATATAAATTATCAACAACGCTTCTTGATTAAAGATACATGTCCAGAGGGTACGGTGATTTCTTTTTTTCACTCATTGACGTTATATTATTCAAGAACTTAATTTATGACCGTTGACCGCTTCTTAAAAGATCTCTCCAAGAAATATAATGAAACTTAAAAATGCCGGCCTCACTACAAAGATTTTACCGACAGTGAAAAGGAATTTTCAACGGCGGAGATTAAAGGCGACGTATCCAATCCCCCACTTCAACGCACAGCTTACGGGTTCTTTTTTCGAATAAAAAGGAGAAAACTCCCTTAAGACTAGGGCCGAACTTTATCATCAATTACGTCCCACGCAACTGATCAACACAGACCCGGTGGAAGAGAAAAATATAGAAAGCGAGAGAGAGAGGAAAAAAAAACTTTTTCCGCCGGCAGGCGAGCAGCTGAGGGCGCGCGGGGAACATTAAGCGAGTTGAACGGGGTGAGAGAGCGACCGATCGGGGGGAAGGCGTGGGCGGGGAGAGGTTGAGAGAGGAGATTGGAAGGCGGAACAGAAAACCTTCCGAGGCCGACTTTTATGGTGTCCGAGGTGGGGCGAATAAGAAAGAATAAACGCACGCCTCTTGAAAACGACCGCTATCAAAAGCTCAGGCACATTTCGCAGTGGTCCGGAAAAAAGCGAATGATCCGTTGCATAAACAAGACGGACCGGAGGGGGGGCTCGGGTAGAGAAAGGAGGAAATTCGCGAGGCGTGAGGGGATGAGTGGGCGGAAGGAAAATGGGAGGCGGGACGAGGATGGAAAAATCGGGTAGATTGGTGGAAGAGAGAGTGAGTGAGTGAGAGAGAGAGTAAGGACGGGATGTTGGGGAGAGATGCCGAGAAGTGATGGGGAAATACGAGGGTAAGGGGCGTGCACAGCCACTCAGTTCAAGAGTCAGTGGCGCAAGGAATGGACTTGAGGAGGGCCATTTTAGCTGAGATACGCACGTGGAGGGACGCCGAGAGAGAGAAAATGGGGGTTGGGAAGAGAAGGAGGGGCGGCTGTGGGGGGGAGGGGGGCGGTCGGAACGGCCAGCGAACGGGAAGAAGGTAGTGAGCTAAGGAAGAAAATAAGGGAAAGAGAAATTGGACGAAAATTCAGCCAGACGGAGATGGAGAGGAAGAGAGTAGGGAAGATTAGGGGAAAATAACGAGAAAAGTCACGGCCGCATTAAAAAGAAAAACGGCAGGTAAGAAGGACAGGAAGACAAACGACTTTATACTATATGAGAAAAGCTGAAACCATCTTGTCCCCTCATCCACTTAACCCGTCGTCATAAAAATTAATCAATTATAAACGACGTGATTAATCAAAAGAAAACCAACTTAAGCAATAACACAAGATTAAAAGACACGAACGCAAAATGAAGAAAGCACCTGTGCCAGATTTCGGTTCTCGGAGATACTCAAGATAATACCCCATTGCCAGCAGTAATAAAATTAGGGCAATTGAGCACGAATACGCCTAACAAATGCAGTACTACCTTAGCATAACTATTTCATTCTGAAAATGTACTGGTACTATTGCTGATTATGTTAAATTTATCGAGGAAAATTACATCGCTCTTATTACATGGCCTCTACAATATTTCGATTATTGGTGGCTAACGCCATTGGTTGTGTCCGTTGTAAGATGTTATTCGGAAATGTAGGAAAAGGCCTCATCCATGCGAAGGGAAACAAATAATTTTCATCATCAATAAAATAATAACAGTATTCATTTATTAACAATATGTATCATTAAATGAAGAAACGTAGGCGACAATGATCATTTATGGAGGGGGATATGATTTTACAAAGAAGGCAGAGAGAAAAACTAATGGAGGAAGAGAATAGCTTTATCAGGCGAAGTGCACAAAATAGCATTTACTGAAGGTGAGATCATTTATGTAACGTCCGAATCATTGATTTCGATTCCTGGCAGTTGAGAAAATTTGCTGAAATTGCCTATGTTTCAAGAAGCTGCTATAAAAAAACTTCTCATTGCCCGTCCACCGGAAGAAAAATACTAGCAATATCTAGCTACTCTTCTTGCAAAGAACAACTTCAAAAGAGTTTCTCAACTTCACAAAAATACCGATAAGTTTGCGTACCAATGCACCAATCCATATTAAATAACGAACTCTTCATACACTTGTGTGACGGCCTCAACAGAAGTTAATGTCAGTACAACAACATATATTAATTGCACGCAAAGACGAAAGTCTAATCTTTGGCCGGATAAAGGGCCATAAGAAGAGATGCGGATAAAACCCTGGAAACAATCTCGGCCGGTTCTGGTTATTTGAGACAACAACGAGCGCGTCATATGGCATAAAGGTATGACGATTTTGGGGGTGTCAGAAACCAAGAGGATCTCGAGGCGAATGATAGAAATAATGACAATGTTAGCGAATCGCGAGAAAGAGAAGATAAGAAAGAAAGAGAGTGGATGAAGAGGTAATCTCAGAATAAGAGCAGACGGTTTGGGCGAAGTGAGGGCGTTGCATAAAGGATAATGGGTTTCGGAGTGGATGGAGGGAATCTCGCGGCTCCCGATGGTGGGAAGAAATGTAAGGGTGGGCGTGTTGGAGGGAGGGAGATAGATGTGGAAGGAGAAATGCAGGGGAAGGGGATAGGGGGTTGTAAGGAAGCGAGGGAGGATTAGATTAGAATGGATTAGATTGGCCTTATTTTATCCGAGACGGGTCATAGGCCGTTCTCGTAGAAGTAGATGGCTCAGAGGAGGGATAGAAAGGAGTTGCGAGGGAAATGAGCTGGGGTGAGGCGAGGGTGGAAGGAGGAGTGGGGAGAGGGAAGGGAGGGAAAGCGCTAGAGAAATAAAGAGGGGGCTGCCGTGTGGGATGAGGAGGAAATGGATGCGGTAAGCGGAATGGGGGAGGGATTTTGGGGGGAGCATGTGGCGTCGTATTCATACGAGGTTTCCCTTAAAGGATTGCAGGACGGGCTGCAGAGAGAGTGAAGAGAAAGGGAAACGTGAGAGCCCATGACACGTAAGGTCCTTTGCAGCAGAGGGGGGGGAGATAAAACTTGCAGCGGATTTGGGGAAAGATTTGCACAGAGAATGGAGTTTGAGAGAAGGGAGGAGTCGGTTGAGAAAGATCCTTATTGAGGAATCGAAATATCCACGACCTCTATCTGGGCAAGTTCGTATTGGCATGGGAAAAAACAGAAAATACACATTTGTACACCTGGGCAAAGGGGAGATTGCAATGATTCAACATGTTAGGATTAAGGGCAGTAATATTTCTTAGTCTCCCGGAAGCTTTTGTTAGGTGATACCACAAAAAATGTCCATAATTTAATTTGTGATCCAAGTTAGAAAATGCGAAGGACAGAAAGTGTACCAAATTATAATTTTCGATTTAAGGTAATTTGATGTCTTCCTTCTAGCACAGTGTCAGCAATACATTGAAGTTTTAAAAATACAATGGTTCTTGAGTCGCCGTTTGTATTCCTTCCAATAGAAGCCTTTTGCCTAGAAGTACGGTTTTGTAAAATTATATAATGGAAGAATCAAATAAAAAGGTTATGCCGTAGACTGAGGATTTTCAATCAGCACATGATTTTGCAATTCGAACACATGTCCGTAACATAATATGACCTTTAGTCAAAATTTTTACTCATTATCGATGAATGTTACGGAAATAATTGATACCTAAATGGAGGTCATAAGGCTTCAAATTAGTTTCTCAGATGATTTACCGTTTTCATTAATTCCAACTCTAGGGAAAATGGAAATGGATGGCATTTCACTGGCATTAATGAACTAACTTGAACGAGAATGGTGCAAACAACAAATTCACTCTTTGGGATAAAGGGAAAGGATGCAGGATAAACTTATATTGTGGGGTTTGTAGCCATTTCTTACAAAGCGGAGTAAGATTTTAAAAAGATGTACTGCATTAAATATAAACTCAAGTTGTCCCCTGAGTGAATTTAAATATTTTCCAAGTTCAATCTTTCTAGCAGAAGAAGTGGGAGGTCGCGTACAAGATTAGTTTTTTGATTGTGAACAGAGAAGGATTTCGAAAAAAGAGGCAGGAGAGCATTGTAATCAAAGTAACAATAAAAATACCACATATGTCACAGAGACACATGTCAGAGGCACAAATATGAGTTTAACTTACGACCGCCACCAAAAATGAGGAGGGGACAACGGTGATCCTTGAACGTTTGCGACCCGCATGACACAGTTGTATAGCATGAGTATATATGCCAGGATATATAGCCTCGGAGCCTCTGGACTTTCATGTTATTTCTGTTGCTTATGCTGAGGACCACATGTTTCCCTCTTTAAATATACTCTTTATGTAGAACTGCTGGCCGATTGCTTTAATAAGAGGAACGAGCTATTACAGTGGATAGTGTGCTGGATTCCCACCCCTATGGCCATGGGTCGACGACATAAGGTGAAAGGATATTTCAGTGATTTTTTTATCACTAATTAGGGTGTTATGAGAATTTAATCAAATTGGAGTACGCCGTACGTCGGATGCGACAAATTGTGTGTTTCTCTCAACCCATCGATACCCTTCAAGTATATCAAACACTGATACACTTTGCAAAACTTGTATTGATGGTGTTAACATATTTTACTTTTCTGATGTTAAAAAATAAGGAAGCATAAAAAATAAAACCTTAACGTTGGATGATTATCTTCATTAAATGCCTGGAAAATATTTAGGGAATTACCAAAACTAAAATATTATCCTCTTAATTCCTAATAAACTGCTAATCAAATCGGTTGACTTCTTTATGTAACCAAATATAGATTATTTTTCTTCAGTGTATAACCATATAAGTGAACACGTACTCTTAAAATTACCAAGACATCGGAATGCAAGAATCAGGCATATCTTTAAGGGTATCTATCATACGTAGGAGACATGAGAGATATGCAAGTCTCTACCAATTACAGATGTAAATGTTAAAAATAACTCAAAGTAGGAATTATCAATGGGTTTATTTACGTTAAGTAAATTATATCTGTTACTTTATCTTACTTTGCATTATGCATTCGCCAGTGTTGAGACATAAATGGGCGGAAGACTCACGATGTTCTATCGCAACACTTTTAAGTCATCAAATATCAAACACTGACTTTTGTTTTATCGTTCAATGATTTTCCTGTCGCCTTTTCAGCGAACTACCTATTATTATCAAGGTCATAAGATGTAAAAATCTATTCAAACAGGCTCTGATATAACATATAAAACTACGAAAATCCTTTGAAATTTGTAATTTTTTTCTGAAATCGGAAAAACTATTCAGGTTAAAACAAGTGTTATGTTGCAAAATATTGTTTAAAATAAGTTTTCGGAAACTGTTGGTAATTTTTTTCTATTCACCTAAAAAGAATATCTCTCTTTGTTATTATTTACGTACGTATATAATGTTTATGGTTTAATATAAATTTGTTCTAGGGGGACTAAATTTTCCCAGAACATTAAATATTCTTTATTCTAGTTATAAGCTTTCCTCCATTTCCCTACACATCCTGCCTCTACCAAGTTACCCACCTACTCCTGATGAGACAAATTTTACCCCAGCTGTTGATGGTCTCTCATAATAGCTACTATTTCCATCTTCCGTAATTAACTCACTTTCCTTATAAAAAATCTTTTGATTCAAAACAGAAGGAACACCTCAATTATCACAAAGAAAAAGTTTATATTCGCGATTAAGTATGAGTAACAGAGATAAGTAATAAGTTGTATTAGTAAAGAGAGTATTTTACAAAGGTTACAGCATCCTTAGCAAAGCTTATAAATTATCCAAATAAAAATACAAACGCATTTAAATTATCAAGCGAATGGCAAACTAATGTTTGATCTAACAAAACTGTTTTATTCAAATAGCATTGAGTAGACACACTTCCGTCGCAAAAATATATTAAATGTGATATAACATTAACCTAATGAAAATATTTTATTTTTAGAAAAATAGTATATTTACTTAACTGTTTGTGCGTATCTATTTTAGGATTTCCATGCATTATGCTTGCAGACATAACTAACCATTCAAATTGGACAATAAATTGAGGTGGCAAATATATAATGCGAAGAAATGATAATTAATTATACTGGTATTGGCTTTCAAACTATAATGTAATTAGAATTTCGATTCTTGGACCCATTAACGCATGGCACATGACATTTAGGAAAAATAGGAAACAACGGCAGGGCTTATAAATGATTCCATGATTTGCAGATATGTTTACGTGTTTGGAGATGTGGATAAATATTAAAGACAGCACTTTTATTGGAATATATTTGCTAAACATAAAATCAGTACGGTAAAGTGAATAAATGATGAAATAAGAAAATGAAGATCATATCGATTCCTATCTTAAAGCAAACCGATGGTAGATCTCATGAAACAAAGTTGACCTAATGATTAAGCACGAATGGGAATGAAAACGTTTCATATTGCATAAAGAAACAATGTTTTTCAGAAAGCTGTTGAGCTATACTGGAGGAAAGATACTAAAAAAATGCGAATAATAGAAGAAAAAGTTGTACTTTGATATCAGATAAATGGAATAATGAAAAAAAGGGCACGAGTGGGAAAATATAGTTCATTATTTATCAGGGTGATAAAGCAGTGCGTCTATACTTGGCCGGTCTATATACACATGCAACATTTAAACTTCATAGCTCGTTACCAGGAATGCAGATCGTTACTCAATGCGACACTTGACTATTCTCTCAAGGTCGATCGCAATATATGCAGGTTTTAAGGTTGTTTTTAAAAAACGGAGAGAATGTGCATTTGACGGCCAATACAGCAAATTCCTTTAAAGATACTTTTTCCCTTCGGAGTCTCAAGTAGTTCAGCTAGGATAAAAGTCGAATACATATTGCTGGTGGAAAATTGAATTTTCTTCGAAAACCCTAATATTTGAATTTATCCTTTAATGCAAAATGACAAATAAATATCTATCTGAATATTTCGCATTGCACATGCCAATCATCTATCATTAAAAAATTGCAAAAGAAATAATGAATACGTTAAAAAAAACAAGGGCATGAAACATAAAAAGAAGTCACTTCAGACATTGCGGTTCGTTGTAAAATAATTATATTTGAGAGATAACAAGCATTATAGATTTAAAAGGAGTCATGTTACGAATTATTATAACAAAATATATTCCATTGCAGTGACAACTTTACCTTATAAATTAAAAAATAACAGTATTATAAATCCGTATAGTAGATTCCATGGAAACCTCATCATTTACTCTATTAAATACCTCACGTACGGAGATGAATTTCTGTGGTTGTCCGCATAACCTGCTTTAGTATAACCTCGATGCTGAGTATGGCCATATCGGAATCGCACTATTTATCTGTAACGAAGATAACATTTCACGCGGAACCAGGCTGTGACGGCAAGTACTAAAAAGGAATCGGAGTGGGAAAGGGTAGAAAATAACGCCTGAAAAGGAGAAAGGGCACGGCTCAGTTAAAAGCAATGGCATCTCTCGCTCACCCCAGGAACCCAGATCGCTCGGAGTGCGAGAGAATTACAAGAATAAATCCAAACAGCGGCGTGGATAAGAATATCTCGAGAGGGTGGGGAGTTGGTGCGAGGGAGGGGGTGCGGCAGTCAGTGAGGAATGAGGGGGAAAGTGAGTGGAAGGGAGAAAGAAGAAGCACGGGAGCCCAGGAAGAGGCCGCATGCAAACAACGAAAGAACTTTCTTTTTCCCCCCAGAGTTGAAATTTATACGGCAATAAAGCAGTTCCTTAGAACAAGAAGCGGCGGGAAGAAACATGGGAATTGTCATGAACACGATGGGAGAGTATCTGAAACTTCCCGAGGTCCGCCAGTCCTTTCCATTCACCTTATAAAATAGTGAAAGTAAATCCATTCCCTAACTTAAAAAGAGGAGGGAGTGATTCGAGAAAGAAAGTCATGCGGCCAACTTTACCCTCGCTCTGCGCTTTCTCTACTCCGTCGCGAGATGAAAACCAGATATCTCCTTAAAGAGTTTCGTCCGGAAGCGAATAATGCAATGAATTTTAATTTTTAAGCCAAAGTTTCAAGTTATATATTAGTTTATAAAGTCACCTACACAAGGAAACAAACGCAATCAAAAAATAAATTATTCAGAAAACAATCAAATATATTTTCACCCAAAAAGTGGGATTCAATGATTATGAGACTACATTAGGTACGTCTAATAGAAGAAAAACAAATTTTAAAAAATATATGAGGACATTAACTGTATACTGGCCATATCGTATTCGACCTTATTACTTGAGTATCAACCCGGTGCAGAGTGTGCTCATATCAGAAAGGCGCAACACATTTGTAACATTATACTGCACTAGTCCTACGATAGAACACTAAATATATATGAAAAACAAGATACGTGATATGAAAATATCAACATTAACCTAACTAAATGGAGTAGTTACACAATGCCGAACCTATACATATTATTAAGTTAACTGAATACATGTAGAGATACAATTAATTTTTTTACTACGCATGATAGGCAATTCGCTTCGCAAATTGAAATAAGTTTTAGACAATGGGGTTTTCGAGGGAAAATGGCTGCAAATATCACGTCACTTCTAAATAATCACCGGTAGATCACAAACTTGCGACGTTGACGGCATAAATACATCGATGACAAAATGTAAATATACAAGACGAAAAAATAAAAAAATTTGGATTTGTCAAACATTTTAGAGTCTATCAACACCCCCGGGTTCATTGAAATTGACATAAGATTTACGCTTTTCGCTAAGGGTGGCAACATTTTTTTTGGCATAGATATTAAGCATTTTTACGGCACAAGCGTTTACCTAAATATCTCCTCTCTATCGTGAGTGACCAAAAACCCACCCGAGCTTTTCCACGACCACACTAATATTTTATTACTTTAAAAGGGCACTCCCATAAATATTTGCAGAATAAACATTACGACGACGATAAATTTGACATAAACCTCAAATTTACGGTACACCGGTGAATGCTAAAACCATCCGATTCCGGGGGACGGGATGGTGGGGTGATGTGGCGAGAGACAAGAGGTGGGGGAGGGCGATGTGGGAGAGGGCGAGAAGACGCTAAATAAATCCATCGACGGGATCGCTGAATTGGCATCAATGCTGGGGCGAGGGGAAACGTGCAGTGGATTGACGTATGGTGATGGAGGGCACAAGCGCGCAGGGGAAGACCCAGGAAAGGGCGATTATCAGTAGACAGTGCCGTGGGGTGCGAGTTGACAGGGGTGGTCAGTCGGCGGCATATGTGGAAAATGAAGATGTGGACGCGTTCAGAGGAAGAAAGGGATGGAAAAAATTTAGTAGAACGTCAAAACTGACAGATGGGTAGTAAGGTATGACATATACTAATTTAGTTCGCGACCAGTCCAAAATAATTACGAATAAAACTGAATAAATGAATCTGCAACAATTACTATCCCTAGTACTAGGCACCAGTTATGTGGATATTTTATGTTCAGTTAAATAAAACATAGCAGTAGACCTTTAGGAAAGGCGACCCAATGGGACGTCATTTTCGACATTAGTAATAGGCGAGTCAGGCATCTGTAGAAAGATAATTCAATGTTAGTGAGGATATAATCGGTGTCGGTCCACTCTAGTCACCACGCCAGTAAGCTAATCAATTACAAGTCTAATTGGAGGAACGGGGTGCCATGCCGACCTGAGGCGTTCTTCGCCCAGAATTGCTGGAATTGAAATATGTGCTAATTTTAAATTCAACCTACGTGCAGCGGGATTAAAACCCGGTCATTCAGCGTGACAAGTAAGTTACTAGCATAATCCTTTACCAAGATATAACATGTATATTTTAGATGCTGATAGATGATGCATAAATATTTGGGGACATACAAGGAAGTACTGATTTATTTTTCCCTCTCATCACTTTTTGGAAGTGAAGCAGTACAGATAATGCATTAATAATCCTCTCCCGATCTGATTAGTACATATAATACTCCCATACCATTAAAAACAAACATCGTTCAAAATCTTCAAGTGCGCCTCCAAATTATTAACTCGGGGAGTCATAGGGCACATATACATTCAAGGCGGAAATTACTTCGACACTAGTGAAGGCATTTCCAAATATAAGCCAATTCATCATCATCGATGGGCTACAATAACTCTCACATACCCTCTGGCATACAACTTTCCCTTCGATCGCTGTCACTGAAATTTCCAAAGACTCCGGGCCACCTGGCTCAACTGGGCAAGAGAGAGCGTACGTACTCTCACCTTACTTTTGAATGCATATTCTGGCATCCTTAGAACGCTGCTATCTAAAAACAGATGTAAATCAATACAAACTATCGTATATTTCATCATAAAAAAGGTGCTTTTTAATTATTACCTTGAGACCGAGAAAACGGTACGAGTATTTTCGCAGGGGCCAGGTTCAGCAGATAAAAATTTTAAAAAATCAATTAATTACGGTTAAACGGAAGAACGCATTGTTTAGAAACTTCGTATGACTATATAGAAATATATGATTAATTTAACCTAAAAAAGATATTTAAAAAGCATTTTCCGATACGCAGTTACGAAGTGTCACATACGCTACACTCACATAGAAGTTCATAAACGGAAATTATTTCCGTTCATAAGGCAGCAATGCATATAAATAATACACGAAAAATATTGTCAACGAATCAACGGACAAAGTATTTAGCATAAAGTTGTCGAGCTATGATAAAATTCGGTTTGTCCGTATTAATTATACTAGTTCTCAACCGGAGTTACCAATTTTGAAATAGGTAGTAAGTTCAACCATTAAATAGTTGAGCACTGTACGACTGAACGCGACGTTTATTGAAAGTTTGAGAGGTCATGTGACAAACACTGCACAAATCGAAATTTCGAACTTGGATATATTGTGAACATCAAGACAACCGCAGCGGTTACCTCGAAGCTACTTGGGTTGGTTATAACACTACATGATTGCATACGTAATGCAAATCTTCACGGTAAGATTTTACATAACAAGGATTTTTTGCCGTTATACGACCACTTAAATATTTAGCAAGTAAATACATAGATCTTACAAAATATCATTGCTATCCGGGTATAAATCTTCGATATATATAATTCCCTCATAACATTTGCAGCATTTAAACTGTGAAGATTCATTAAATTATCTCCATATTATATTATAAATTGCGTAGATTATACTCAAAATGTCGAAGGCGAAGAAGCAAATACTTCAGGATAATATTTAAAGCCTTATCCTCAGGGTAAACAATTATAATGGATTGGATAAACATTTTCTGAAACTATGTCCTTGCATAGTGATCGCCAGCTAACTTATTTAATATCAAGATGTTTCATTAAAGTTGACCTGGTATTTGAATCTATTTTGAGCTAACAAACGTAATATCCACGAATCTATCATATGATGGTTACCATTACTTTGAATGATTTAGGAACCCTAAACAACGAACCATTGTGATCAAATATTGGGAGTCCCAACGCAAGTTTTGAATTCTTGGGGCTAAGAGAGCTCGGGAACCTCTTCGTTTCAAAAAACGATTTCGACGACCTAATCTGAGGATGCCGGGAGTGGCGAAAGGAGATGACCAATGTTCACCAGGCCATCCGGATGCGGGGGGAAACGAAACCAAAGGGTTTCGTGGACAGAACGGAACGGAAGAAATTTGAACAACTCGCCGGACGGACCTGCCCTTTCACTTATTTTTTCGCTGACTCGCCGTTATCCCGTTCTGCAGCCTCTCCATCTTTTCTCCACCCCAGTGACGCCCAACAGACACGAAGAAAAAAAATGAGTGGATAAAATCTTGGGTGAGGGAGAGAGCAAGAAGGGACAGGAGAACCCTCTCGCCGAATTTCATTTCATTTCGCAGTGCGTAGAGGGGACGATAGTGATAGGTGACTGGGTGATAAATCGATACGCGCCACTGTCGCACGCGTGCATGACCTAGAGGAGGATAGCCAAGAAAAGTAGACGAAAGAGAGAGAGAGACACGGAGAGAGAGAGAGAGAGAGAGAGAGAGAGAGAGAGAGAGAGAGAGAGAGAGAGAGAGAAAGGGAGACCAAGAGATGGGCGACGAATTCCAGGAATGTCGGCTCCGTGGACACCGCATTCATCGCATTCACATCGCCTCCCATTGACCCTTCCCCGGCACTCGCCCGACGCGGATGTAACCGTGACGGGCACCCTATGGATTAACTGTGTAGCAGCGGTCGTCAAAAGGTGGTCGCGACCCCGAAGCGGGCGCCCGTTCGTTTTACGAGGGATATGGGGACGCGGGGACATTGAAAACGTTACCGAAAGTAAATGGAAATCGCCATTCCACTAGAAATATACGGCTAATACTGCGATGAACTCGAAGATTTATTATCCTAATTTGAATTTGCAATTCAAATGATTGCTTGTGGGCGTGTGTGCAATAAAGCTACCTGCATGCAAAATCAATAATACCCACTAACCCAGAAAAATCACGTTCACTTATAAGAGAAAGTGTAGACATTTCACAAGGTAGTTTCAATTTTGTAAATTTTAACCGTAAACGAGAATTTTATGCCTGCGCGAAGTGATTAAACACAATTTTATCCAACTGGTTTTATTACAGTTGGAGTTTTCTACGTTCACATCTCTCTCTCTCTCTCTCGAGATTGTTTTCGATAATAAAAGTGTAAAAATTTATAGTGACATCACAATTCATACTGTTACAGAGATAACGAAAGTATAAATCAAAAAAGAATCTGGCTATTGTTTTATTTTTATTGTTTTATTGTATTTGACGACGATAAATAGTCGTTGAATTTAAGACGCACACGCCCACGTCCGCAGTCTAGGTGACATTGGCATTGCACACGGCCAAATATATACATACAAAGTACAAGTAGGCTTTCTCTCCTTATGTGTGGCACAGCATGAGACAATCGACATCCTTATTTTGTTCCAGAATGAATCATAACGAGTACCCAATGCTACCTTATAAGCTCAAAAGGGGCCTACCAGTCACTCATCGTTGCAATTAAATGACAAGCTAATTAGTCAACTCTCCAGTGACCGAGGTAATTACAATAATATACATGCATGTCTAAGCACTGTGTTGAAAGAGAGACTGAACGGAGTAAAAGCTTGACCTATCATTCACTAATATGCACAACAAAAATCGTCACACTATTCATAGTAGACACTTGAGTAGGAATATCGCTGAAATATCGGACACGAAAATCGAACCAAGGTCACTCACAATTTATTCATAATTCGAGTATCTCATCACTGTGAGCCAAATAAATGCCATAAAAGAAATGTGAAAAAAACCCTATCACAACATGTGCTATTAAAGAATCGCTATTAGAAATGACAACATGCCGTGGTAAATAGGTGTGACTTCTATTTGGGGGTTAAAAAACATTTTTGGGCTCTTTCAAGGTACAACTAAAAAATAACACCGAATGATTGTAGGTAAGAATTCGAATGGATACCGACGCACAATTAGAGGTAGAACGGTGATGGCAAGCATAATTACTAATCCAAATAAACGGTTGTTTTCATGCTCTGCTTACGAAATCAAGGCTGAACAAAAAATAATAGGAACCGAGGAAGAACGCTTTTCCTTCAACCCTGAACCCTATCCTCACTTCAGAAAAAACACTCCCTGCATATGAGGGAAGAGGATATTTTTAAAGGGTTAAGGAAGCCGCGGGTTTTTTTTCTCTCCTCCGGCTCGGAAAAGGTTCCGTGGCTCCTTCCTCGCCGTCCCTCACTCCATTCCCTCTTCCCACACCGCCAATACCCCCTCCCTTCATTCACCTCTCCCCTGACGCCGCTAAATCCTCCATCCACGCCCACACTCCTCTTCCCTCCTCCAGCAAACCCCGCCATATATTCTTTACGGCACACGACCCGAGCCGGTATTTTTTAATGGAGCGGTGCCGTTTCCTTTCGGGGGGGTGGGGAGAGAGAGTAGGAAGAAAGGGAAAAAGTGGAGAAGAAAGAGGATGGGAGAGAGAGAGGGTGAAAAAATAGGAGGCCGGAACACGCACGGGGTACAAAAGAATCGTGAGGCGGGGGAGGCGATGAGAGGGTTGGGTCTTTCCAAGAAATGCGGTTAGTCGACCTCCTTCCTACCTCTCTGCGCTAGGCGAGGTTAGGAGGAAGGACCGGGACGCGAAATGAGCCCCTTTTGCCTACCCACCTCTGCCCTAACCTCTCGTTTCCCCTACCAGCCCCAATAGCCCCAACCCAACGTCGCCTTTCCCGCCCTCACACTTTGTTTTTCGCTCGATATTTTTTTCCCACCTCCCGGCTTCTTTTCCCGTCGCTTCCACGAACGTCCTCTCGAACACACAAACACTCTCCCTGTCCGCATCCTTTTCCCCCTCCTCCTCCTACTCTTCTTCTATCTCGATCACGATCTGATGGTGTCGGAAAACATTCGTACAGCGATTCAATTAACACCGGCGAAGGAGAAATTTGTTTTCAACCTACCAACAGGTACGCGCTGGCCGCCCTCGCTTGTGGCGATTCCTCTGAAATGGGTGGGGAAATGGGGGGGAGCGATGTCAGCTTCTGTAAAATGAAATTATGAAATTTTCTCCGCTGATAGGTCGGTACGATGAAAAGAGTAAATACGAAGGGAGATGAAGAGCAGCCGATCAAATTAGGCCCTTAAGGTACTCGCCGCGCCTCGTCGAAGTCACATCGAGTGGAAGACTTGGTCAGCAAATCTCTTCGAGGGAACGGAAATCCCATTTCCGAGACAGTACTGCGAATCGTGGCCTTTGATTAGCGAGCCAGCGCTTTTGTCAACTCGATAGGAGGCTAAGACTCAACATAAAACGCGAAAATTAAACCAATAGTGCGAATTTCTTCAAAATACAAGCTCATCGCCTAGAAAATTCACACGTTAAACTCATAATAATTTACTCTCGTAAATAATGATTGAAAACTATTATAAAAACAATGTAAATAATTTGGCTGTGGTAATTATTATGAAAGGAATTAGAGCTACAATTAAAGATCATGTAAAGATAAAGAACTTTATTAAACGAGAAAGAGCCATGAGAAATATTTTGCTGAAAATCAAAAGATTAAGGCATCAATTATGGGAATTAGATTTTGATAAGGATGCATTTATTGGCCTCCACCATTTTCACCTGTCTCGATAATTTTACTACGATCATAAGCAGCAAGGCAAATATTTGCTAATGAAATTAGAAGGATGAAGCAATAGAGTCGAACTGTACTACCCCAGCTTCAGCTTTATATTATAAACAGTTTATTGATGGGATCATCAAGTGATGTATAGCAAGTTAGCCTGTACCTAGATTTCACGTCATTATGATCCCTTTGATTAAGTTTTAGCCATAATAACTCTAGAAAGACCACTGGAGGACACGAGTAATAATTTTACGAAAAGAAGAAAATGGCGCTCATAAAACATGGCGCATGATTATCGCCCCAGAAGCTTCTAATTAGGTACATTTAACCTGAATACGAATCCGTAAGTATGCATATGCGATTAGTAATGCAAACTATTTGACAATTACAACTACCATGGTGATGAGCCACGCTAGTGAGTTTTTGTCCTGTCAACGACTAAAAGGTTACACATTGCTTACCACTTTACACGTGCTCCCCGATCAAAAGGGTTCACAAATTAAGCAAAGGCTTGTTGCATCATTGACGAGGTCAATTCGTCGCATGGCATAGCAGCGATCGGAGTCACCGGTTTTAACCACGGGCACCAATGATTAAAAGCGTACATGAAATGTGCCAGCCGCCAAAATTAGCAACATATGGACTTTTGATTGGCTATGACTGCAGAATAGAAATTTTGCCATTTTCATGATTTTGAATTTCCTTTCGAAGGTTTCCGTCGTTAAAAATCGAACGTGATACACACCAACTGCCATAGGAGGGGATGACTGAACATTTCAATGGACCCACATATGGCAAAAAAAGATCAACGAAATAAAGCAGTTAGGGGTGGAAGGAGAACCCCGGGGCCAGGGAATCACACAGTCCCGACGAAAGAAAGCCGTGCAGCATTGTGGACCGCTTCGAAGCCTTAGCATAAAATTCAAACCACCGACACCTTGCGTCCACTCACAATTTCGTGACCTAACCCCGCCACAAACAGTCGCCTAGTCCTTTGATGAGGAGAGTGAGAACAGGGTAACGCGGCAGCTCCACATACTCATTAACAAATGAGACATAAATATATGATGTTGCGCTCATGTCTTTTTAATATGACAGATAAAATGATATCCATACATATGTATAGCTGAAAAACTTTGTGGAATCCCTGCATTTCGATGCAAATCAGCTGATGAGACTCGAAATTTGATTGGCCTCTTAAATCTGTAAGACCTTGAAATCTGATCAGTTGAAGTAATCCTCCTGTAGTTCTTTCAAGCTGAAATGCGTGTATGAAGAATGTGTAATGGATAGAAGGGAAAAAAAATTAGGAAGCGCCAATGGTGGGAGAGGAGAGGAGATTGTTGGCGGATATCCCAAGGAGGCAGGAAAGGTGAATATAGAGCATTTTGAATGGCTATAGGATGTTGAAGACTAAATTGGAAAAATGAACGATAAACATGCAAGGAAAGAGTAGAAAAAGTATGTTTGATTTAAGGAAGGGAGGATGGAATTGCGCGGAATTACAGAAGCGTTCATTGCTATGTTTTGTTATGATAAATTTATCGTCGCCCAGTATGTACCAATCAAACAATACAGTAAATGGTAGAGTACCATTAATAATAATAATTATATATCCATACATGTACATACATTGTAATTATTATCGCTAGACAAACTTCCTTAACATGTGACACTAAGTATCCAAACGGGTGGGAGAAAATATTAACTTGCTATGGCTAGTAAAATTTTGTTTATTGACTGTTATGAAATACAACTCCTTGACACTCCTTGCCATATGCTTTTCTACTTCGTGTCAATTTCGAAACTTCCACTCTCTGTCGCGCGAAAGCATATGCAATGCAACTTCACTCTCCTTTCATCTATGCTATTAACCGTCCACCTTCGCGATTCCCTCCCACCGTCGACGTAACCACCCTTTCAACCTCATCCTCTTCCCTAAACCTCGACCCCAATTCCGTTCTCACCAATCGACTCGTCATTATTTTTTTAGTTACCCAACTCTTCCCCTAACACCATCCACATCCCCAACCTCCTCCCTTCTCACCGAATACTGGGGAGGAAAAAATTTACAGAAAATTCATTTCGGATAAAGGTGGGTGGGGTTTCCTCCATCCGGTTCAAGAGAAAGGGGGAAAAAGTTGGAACGGAGGCAGGTATACGGGGAAGAAAGAGAGAAAGGTAGGATGAAAATAAAAGCGAAACGAGCCTCTTTCATCGACCTCTTTCCCAGAAAGAAACAACAAATGACGCTCATTATTGCCGCGTGGGCGCAATGCTTACCTCACTGGCTCTTTGCGCTCTGGGCTGTGCGCACTGTGTGCGTGAATGGGCCTAGGTTTGACTTTGCGGAAAAAATTTAATTGTCAAGCGAAAAATGTAGAAGAGCTTCCCTTTATTAAGGGAAAACCTGAGGGCGAACCATTATTTTAAGGGCAAAGAAAAAGAAATAATTGATAAGCATTAATAATATTATCAGCATAGTCCAAATTGCTCGTATTAATAACTGTCAGTGGTTTAATGCGTTAACATTTATGGTTTAAAAATGTTAAGTGGATCAGTGATTGCGAATGTACGCTAAAAACATGGAGGAGAGTTATACGTAGGTCGTTCAATAAGTATGTAGGAAAAATTAGAAAAACAAATTATTTTGGGTGGAATTATTTTTCAATAGAATCTCCTTTTAGCTCGATACACTTTTCCCAGCGTTCCTCTGAACCTTTTAAGCCGCCCAAAAAAGTAGGAATCGTTTTCCATCAAACCATTTTTCAAGCTTGGAAATAAAACAAGTAACCGAGGGCCAAATCTAGTCAATACGCAGGTTGCTGTAATGATTTGAACTTCAATTCCATTATTTTCGTTATCGAAAGGTATGCAGTTGTGCCCATGCGCATTGTCTTGACGGAGGAGCAATTTTCTCTCCTAAATGACGTTTTTTGTTGATTTCTTTGCTCGACCGGGACAATAACACACAAAATACTCTTCCATTTATCGTTTGTCCTTTATACAAGTACTCAATGTTGATGATTCCTTGTGAATCCCAAATACCTCGGCATAGGTCAACGGCAAGGTACAACAGAACGTAAATTTGCGTAAAATTGTTTATACACTAATTAAAAATGGTATCCTCTTAGAAGTGAATCAGCACGTGGCAAGAGTACTGACGCTCTTGCGAGACGGCTTATAAGTATAAATCAGAATCAGTTTTATCACCTTTATGGAATAATTTCCCAGAGACAAAAGCGAAGTGAAAATGACATTAAAATCATTAGACAAGCAGGGAAAATAATTATGGAAATGTTACCAGATTGCAACTTTTCATGAAACTTAAGTCCGCACATGTTCGAAAGATTAAGATTAGTTATTGAGCGTATGCAAACTGCAGTATTGAAACCGCATTCCTAAGCATTACCGTTCCAATTTAGTTTTCTAATAAGCTCTCTCCAGAGAAGTTCATGGTTCCATTCCCAATAAAAGAAAAAGGCCGGGATGATATCCTTCCGGCATACTCCAGGGGAGACAATCTGCGCAATTAAAGTTAAGCGCTGTCGGATACTTGATCTCTGGGGACACGCGAAGGAATGAGAGATTATTTACAGACCGCAACAGGATATTCCAATTAGTGGGGCGTGGTACTTGGGCGAGAAAATAAAACCATCACGGCAAAAACGTTCGTCGGACGCCGAAGAGCGGCTTATTAAGCACGGAGGATTTTACGGCGGCGGCGCTGCAAAGCTCGCGCGCTCGGTCCAACGGACAGAGAACGAGCCCACACCACCGAGGACTGCACCACAGTTATATCGACAAGCAGGGAAAGTAAGGCGAGGGACACGGAGCGGAGGGTAGGGGAGACCGGGAGAGAGTGGAGGGGGAGGGGACGGAGAGGAGGAAACCCGACTTAAAGAAATGAGCCTGGAGGATAACTCGGGTGAGGAGGATGAGGGGAAGAAATAACAGTGGGGAGGGAAAAAAAAGAGTAAATGGAAACACAAACAGCAAACGGATTCGGCGGAGGAAATATTACGCGGACGTAATGGCAGAAACAAGCTTCCGAGAGCAGCACGACGGAAAACTTGCGGCGGGGGGGCAAGGGGAAATTCCTAATGCCCCAGGCTCCCTCCCCGAAATGTGGGTGGTTGAAGAGGGGTGGAGATAGGACTAGGAGGGAGAGGCCTTAACATTTCGCTCGGTTTTACACGCGAGAGGCGATTAAATTACCATAAAACGACACGTTTACAGCAGCGGCCGTAATGCGAGAGGGCGGGAGGCAGCCTGGCTTTGGGGGTGTGGAGATGGGGGCGGAGGAGGGAGGGATTTTGGAGGTATGGTGGTGGCCGGGGAGACCCGCTGTAATTTCTCCCACTCCCTCTTCCTCCGACCTCTCTCCCGCCGACACGACCAAATTGGTGGGATTCTAGTTTGGCGCAAGGATGCGATAAGCGCTCCCCACTCTCTCCCACCCCCCATCTAGCTCCCATTACGCGATTCTCCTCCTCTTTTTCTTTTCCTTCATAGATCTCCTTAACGCCGTGAGGAGCAACCAATAAAAATAGAAATGCTTCCAATGCTTCCCCGCATTCCTCACTTCTCTGCTTCCCGCAACCCCTGTAGAGGGAATGACCATTTGGAATTTAAAACTGGAGAAGCCGGACCGAAATCAGAGGGCGATGCATGGTTTAGTTGCATACTTTGGGTCTTCAAAAAAAAAAAAGACTCCGGAGTGGTGCGTGAGGCGTGCAGGACGCGCAGAGCGATTTGATTTCTCTTCTCTTCCGCTGCTGCCTCGCTCGCTGAGGATGCTGGCGTGGAGTTTAGTGAGTTCGGGGCGCGAGCGTCGCATTAGAGCCATCACGCGACTTCGCGAGTTTATCCTGCGGAATTCCGAGTGCCCTGGATGCGGCAAGTGTGACGAGGCTCGAGTGCTCCCAATCGTCCAACTTACCCACCGTGTCACAAATGTAGGGGGCGGGGGAGTGCAATTGGCGTAGGGCTGCTAAGTGATTCGAAGGCGAAGAACGAGAGGTATGCGGCACACATTCGCTAAATTATACCGCACCCCCGAAAATGAAAGGCAGTTAAACGCCTTTCAAACGAGGACTGTACTTACGACATTTAGCTCGAATATGACGACAATGTTTAGCGCTTATTCTCAGTAACATGGCCAAAAATTCCACCCGAGTAGCTTTATCATCGTGCGGGAATAAAATGACACGAAGGGGATTACCTCCGGCTATATTAATAGTGCTAAGAGCATTTATCGACGGAATGCATGGAATCTGCGGAAAGAGATAACATATTGGAAACAAATGAAATACCTCTTCAGCACCATCCCTTTCTGAATTTAAGAATTTGGATGCTACAATCTCTAGGAATAGTCAATAAATAACCGCAAATTTTCCAATCGAAAATTCATGGTAATGACGATACATTGCCCATTGCAAATTATGCATAAAAAAGAAGCACGAGCAGTATTACATAAAATAATGGAAAAGTTCCGTAAGCATGATTGATGGATGGCTCTCACGCAGCGAGATACAATGGAATAATATCTAATATGCCAAAAAATAGCAGCAAAGATTAATACACAGATAAAATTATGATGGTGCGTGAAATACGAGGAGAGCAAGAATATCCAAATAAAGACAAGTTGACTCTTGGAAACGAATCTGCATTTGGAATTAAAAGTCATAGTCGACTCGATATGGGAAAATGAAGCGGGAAAGTACGTAAATAAAGAAGTAAACATAAATGATGAGAAAGTGTGAAAATGAAATGGGAGTGATGATATGACTCAATGGACTTCTTAACTCGACGGTGGACGAACGATGAAGAGCGCTAAAACGAGGCGACGTAAAGACAACGACGGGGAATAATCAGTTGATTTTCGGAATGGAAATGAGAAAGAATCTGAGAGGGATATGGGAGGTCGAGGGGATTTGGCGGGAAGGAACGATGGGATTCATTATGGGAGGAGGAAGGCGAGTGGGAGGGGGGCAACGGGGGCCGGCGAGGTGATACACCGTGGAGATTGAGAACGCTGGATGGGAGCCGGAAAGGTGGAGGAAAGCCGCGTGACATGGCAATGAACTAACTGATGTTTCTTCCATCCCTTTCCCCTGAATTCACGCCACGGCTAGCGACGCCGGTCGCCGTATAAAAAATAAGGCGAGCTCTCTTCAAGAGGGAAGGTCGAAGGGGTGAAAGGGAAGAAGACGGAGGGAAGGAGGGAGAATGGAAAGAAAGTGCTTGTTTTGCGACGGCTGCCGGAAGATCGGAAACCGTAGATGAAGGCGGCGGTTAATTCCGGCGCGGAAATGATTCTGTGGAGAGAGAGCGAGGCCACGGAGGGATTGAAGGAAGGGGAAAGAAGGGGAAATTTTATGACCAGTCGGAGACCGGAGGTTGTGTCCTGTGTCTCCATAACATGATCACTACTAGGAAGTCGCATTAATTTTAAGCAAAACTTCATCTCCGATTCGTTTACGCATCGTATTTCCAATTTCAAGGCCACTGCTTCGGATGCTAAAACGTCCGCACCCATCGACGTGGCTCTCTCTCTCTATCTCTCTCCCAAGGCGGATCGGTTACACATCGAAAACTGCTTCATTTCTTTCGAGGAAAAAATAAACGTTCATCACCTTTCACTGTTTCGCTACTTCACTCACTAGTCGTTGTACACCCCTTCCAGTTAGCAATTTAGCAATTCATAATTATAATGCGTTGAAGCTACAATTCAGCATTTTTACTTAAAATTCATTCCTTCATTTGATAGAAGATCATAAATAAAAAGACTCTTAAGAAATTTTAAGGTGGGCCACAGTGCTTGAATAACACATCGGAGGTCGCATCGGACACATTGAGAGAATTCCAACTCACAGATTTCCCAAGGCTACGCAACGAAGGACGATTGCGTTCTATTAAAGATACAATATCGATGAACAATTTTAGAAGAATTCATAAAGCATAATACTACTCATTTTTTTAAATGGCAAAACTGAGTAAAAATATTAGCTTGATTGAATTTATTTCGACTTCTTTTGGAAACTCATGGACTTGATCCAATAATAAGGAAATTTCCATTGCAACTGACTGAGTGTAATTAATAATATAAAATGTTAAAATACTTTCTTTACACCCATGGCATCCCGTAAAACTATCACATGGATGTACGACAATAAGATTATCATAATGTTGTAGGGAGATATGCGCATACCTAGCGCTAGTTTTTTTTAAACGAAGTACTAGATAACGCAGGAAGTAACGATAGAAAGGACCATAAAAAACAAATACCCTCAGCTTAGTAATTCAATGCCGCGGTATATGTGACGTTTTACTCTCAAAAGGCCACCAAAGAGTCCAATGTATGTAGCTCTTACGCCATTTTCCGATTGAACTTGAATGAGACTCAAGGACTCTAAAATAAATTTTCTTGATAAAGAACTGGTTACAAAAAGATATAACGAACACAGAGCGAACGAGTTCTGCATTCGCTTAAAAGCTAAACAGCAATCACACATGCTAATCAATCAAAGTCAAACTCATCTCTCAATACGTTCGGTAGATATAATCCACAATGAAGAGAGAAAATTTAGACAGTGAGTATGCGATTTTAGAGAGCGGAGAGTTGGTTTGAAATGCGTTCGACTACGAAGGGCGCGAAGGGAATATCATGAATGAAAGATACCACATCATGAAAGAGAGATACCACACTAACGATAACGGCAAAAGAAAAATAAGGGGTTGAGATGAGTGGCATGGATAATATACCAGAAAGGGTGGCTGAGTAGAGAGAGATTCACGATTTCCATTTCATTGACTCTTGTCTTATCGGATAAAAATTTCAAGTGAGGCAGTGGAGTGGGAGAGTCGGTCGCGGAAATTAAAATCTTTTGACATGGAAGGCTTAAGAGCACTCTTTGTTTGATTGGCCATACACACACACGCTTGTTCTCGGGAAAGTGACTTTTACAGAAATCGTAGGATTTATTTTGGTCGAGTCAATCACTGGATGAATAAATATTTACAAAGCCGTAGCAGCCAAAGCCAAAGGGACTCAAATGTGATGAGAAACACGATCGAAAATATCAATTTGAAAGTCAGTAGTCACGAAATAACACTCACTCTTCAAATTCTAATCGGAAGCTTGGCTTGAGAAATAGAAATTGAAATCGTATTTGGACTGGAAATCCTCCGCTATAATTGACAACCAAGGAAACGAGTAAATAATACTTATACCGAGAGAAGTTCACGACACTGAAATGATGCAGACGATAACAATTGAAGGAAATATGCATTTGTTCCTTAATTTGTTTCAAATACCTTCACCAAGAGGTGAAGGAAAATTTCGTATGTTTGACTGAACGTTTATCTCTTGACCCTGAGGACATATCCTAGCGGGTGGGTGGTCATTTAAAACACTTACGGTATGAAACTAATTACGACAAATTTCTTTATCTTCCTCCAAAAATCTCTTTTCACCAGAAGAGGCCATGGAACCAAACGGTAGATGAAATCTCGACGGGGGGCTTCGCTATGCAATTTACGAAAACACATATCCCATGGGCCAAACAAAAGAGAATTTGGCTCTCTTCTGCCGCGGGCATGACACCGTGCGACGTCAAACGATCGAGCGACGATTGCCAATGGCCACTTGGACACGGAGCCTGACCGAAGTGGTTTAGCGAACGTGAGATACGGAGACGCGAGTCATCGACCCCGTTGGAGTTGAAGTGGGACCGAAGGCGGAGAAGAGATGAGTCCAACGAACGACGGTGAAGGAGGATGACGAGGTGAGCGAAGGAAGCGATAAAAATAGGCAACGGGTGAGAGTCAGGTGAGATCGAGGAAAATCAAGGGCCTTTGGTGATGTGAGGGGAGGAAAAAGAATGGAAGAACCGGTGGTATGGGATCTACGTCAACAATTCGTCCCGAGGGCAAACGGCAAGAGTTTACTGAGACGGTGTGTTAGGACAGAACGAAGTGAAGGACAGAAAGTGAAAGGAATTTGGAGAGGTGAAATGAAGGTGAAAGGATGAAGGTCACGCACCACTATATTTTAATACCTAACGTGGGTGATATTTCAAAATTATTAATAATTTAAATCGATGGAAGCAGCAAGAGAAGAAAATTAATTGCAAATGGTATACAAAACACCATTACCAAAAATCGAGAATCAGTATATCTTTAGAGCGAAATTCGGTAATTTCATTAACGAAATTTAATTATGTTGTAATGTTGTCACGGATAGACAACACAGTACAGACGGAACATATTCATACGTAATTTACGTGTCAATTTTCAGAAAACGTATTTACTCTACGCTAACATTTATTTTCCGATAAATCAAACTTTCTATTTCTAATCCGTTCACAAATTTCGTAAATGGTAAACAAACAAAAATGAAGACAAGCAAGGGGTACAAATGTACTTTTTTCGGCGTTACTTCGGTGCTGATTACTTTAAACAATAAAAGCATGACTTTGATCCGATGTTGGGAGACTAAAGAGTTGATCTTGTCTTGCTTGACGTTAACCGTAGAACCACCAAGCGTGAGAGTCCATGATGAAGGAGAGACCAACTCTATGCTGATATTCCTTCGACTCGTGGAAGTGGACAACAATAGATGTTGGGCACACAGGTTCACTTGTATTCTTTCTCTTACTTCTCTCCCCTCAAAGAATTTACCAACGGCCTCAAATGAAAGTGTTAAGGGCTGGGGGACACGGCTTCTTAATAATGTAATCACCACAAAAATCCTCTCCTTCCCCACTCTCGTCTCACCTTCCCAGACCCAAAACACGCACTACACACGACGCCCACTCAAAAAAAACCCAAAACTCCCACTCTCTCAAAAAAATACCGTGAAACAGCCTGCTGGGGAGTTTTTCTTCCCCACAACTTGAGTGAAGGAGGGCGAGGAGGAAGGGAATGGGAGAAAGGGAATTCGGGGCAGAAGGGGTGAGGAGTGTGGGCTAAGGAAATAGGAGGGCGGAATTCGAGAAGAGATGACCTCGCCGAAATATTCATCTTATTACGCACTTGCGTGGCCGGGGTGCGGAGGGAGTTGGGGGTGGGGGTATAGCGTGCAGAGAACGTAGAGGGATGCGGTTGGGTGGGGTAGGGTCGGGGATTGGGAAAGGGGAATCGTCCAGGAGAGGGATACCATGGCGACTGAGGGGGTTAAGCAAGCGGATGGAGGGAAGAAGCGACGATGCTGACGAAAGGGAGGGGAAGCGCAGGAAGGAACTGAAGCGGTGATTACCACGGGCGTTCGTCGCGCCCGGACTGCCGGGCAGATTAAAACTCTTAGCTGCGGGAGTCGCACGAGTTTACTTCTGGCATTCGGGGATTATTTAGAGGCCTCGTCTGAACTGCAGCCAGATTGGACCAACATTGAGGGAAATATTCATACGACTTAAAAGATGGACGGCACTACACCTAAGCACTGGGATAGTGTTTCGGACTACAAATGAATGTCTACATCCTTTTTTTTATGCTTTTGCCCCTTATAATATTATCTAACCTTTATTAAACCCTACGACCCTTTTTAAGAATTTTGATCTAAACTACTACGATCGAAACTGGCAAATTAACATTGAAGTTAAGGCTGTATTCAAATTTAGTAGAGCCAATAAAGGGGAATCGAAATCTGATTTTGTGCCGCAACGCACTTGTTTTGTTTTAATTACAGTAGATACTCGTTAGACATTATATCCAGCAACTATAAGTTTGCTTATAAACTGTTGATCTTTACCTACAATCAGACAGCCATTTTCTATTAACTGATCGCAACTATCAACCAAGGGTAATTCTCAATAAATCTTATCAAACGTGGACTTTGTATCCATTATGGTAATTCTACCACACCCGAAATTTTTGCATATTTTTCAAATGACGAATTATGGAAAGAAAACGCATCTCTGGAAACTATTCCTATTGAGTTCTAAAGTAAGACGGCCAAGAGACGGACAAAAAGAAAGCGGATTAAGTCGAGAAGAACTCTGGAAAAAGCTGACGGCGGGGAGCAGGTGGATGGAAGCGAGGCAATCGGCGGCTAAAAGAACAATGATCTCGAGAGAGAGAGAGAGAGAGAGAGAGAAAGAGAATGGGAGAAGAGGCGGTAACCAGTGTGTTTGTATGTGAGGCCCACGTAAGCGCGTTGGTGCGAGACCGTTTGTAAAGCTGTTTGAAATAGCGGCGGGGGACGGAGAAAAGTGACGGAGGGGTTGAAAGAGATCGAGAGTGAGAGAAACACAGGCGGGAAGGAAGAGAAAAGAAAGAAAGGAAATGTAAAATAAAGAGCAACAAAAAAAAATAACGGTGAGAGAGCGGGGAGGACGTGGGAAAGAGGAGGGGAGGTATTTTGTGTGTGTGTGTGCAGTGAGAGAGAGAGAGAAAGAGGAAGAGGGTGAGGGGAAGGGAGAGTCTGGGGCCATTAAAGAGTTTGCGTGACGCGAAAGAAGGGAGTGAGAAATTAAAATTGAAAAGGAACGGGAGGTGGAAGGAAGAGCGAAGAAAGGGAAGTTTTCCGTGGGGATCGGGAGAGGCGGAGGTGCATAACGGGGGAAACTGGATGAGGAAAAGAAGGAGAGGAGATTGAGAGCTGGAGGAGGAAAGGGGGAGATCGCCTGGGAAGGGTTGACGAGAAAGAAACGGAGAGGGGGGATGTGGAAAGGGTTTGAGCAGGGGGAAGGGAGAGAGAGAGAGAGTAAGGGCCGTTTGGTGTTCCACAAAAAATATACTCTACGGGAGAAGGGGGAAAAAATAAGCTTTCGCGACAGCAACCCAGTGCTCGTATCCAAGAGGGAACAAAAGGGTTTATGCCAAGAAAACAAAGAGAGTGAATTCTTTATTAGAGAATTCCTCGAGTGTTTCTTGTTATGAAGCATAATTATGGCGAAACGCATCTTTTTTTTAAATACATATTATGCCTCCTCTGAATCCCTCCCATGAAGCGAATCAAAGTAGATGTGGCCATTAGTGAATGCATCTTCTTCGCCTCAACATTAAGTGGGTACGAACGCCACGCAGAACTTTTACGTGAGTTTTTGAAAGTGGTAATGCATATTTCATCATTTCCACGGACCCGTGTTTGTGTAACCGTGCTATGGGGAAAACAGACTGATTAAATGAGCCCTGAGGAAAAAAATGAAACACGTAAATTGGGCCAACTACTACTGTCATTAAACAATGGTTAAATGCAGCCGTTATTTTCGGAATAGAGAGCTAGCGAACCATTTCAAAAGGCGATAAAAATCTCCTTAAGAGTTTTTCACTTGCCCAATCGATCAAAGCACACCCAGCGATAAAAAATCATTGCGAATAAACGCTGAACACAGAATTACACGCCTTTTATTACCAGTAGATCCTATAAGTGACGAACTGAAAAGGATTATGAATGTCAACTTCTTCGAGCTGCAAAAATCCAACCAAACAAAAACATTATCAGGATAGAACGGTGGAAATATACCTCCTCTGCCGTTAAAATTATGGAATACAAAACATTAAATTTCAGAGTGCATTGCTGGTTTAACACTACGCTGGCGAATTAGGATTAGTCTATTACAGAGCTCGCCATAATGTAGTTACTCCATGGTGCTTATCACAAATACATATAGCAAACCAATATTATAGTTACAGTTACTTGGTATGTGTAGTATAATGACTGGCAGAGAAGGAACAACAGTGTTAATACATATAACCCTACTCACGATATTGTCAACGTAAACATTTTGCAATCGTTTCATTATATTAAAATTGTGTCCCTATTACACAACCATTATCGTAAGCTACACAAAATTTATCAAATATACGAAACGCTATTTAACTGTCGTAGGCATTTCACAGGCGCTTCTAATTATGCCTTATTAAAAACACTACACATTATAAAAAACCCCGAAAAAAAAGAGATAGGCAAACAATCTAATAACGAAGAGGAAGTAACATAGCTGTTTTCTCTTTGAGATGAATCCAGAAGAAGTGCAGGTTTGCCGTGTTTTCAATGCAATTACGATAGACTCTTGGCCAGCGAAAATCTTTTATTTTAACTGTCGATCAAAAAATACATCTTCATACGACTCAGGAAGATATTTGTAATTTTCGTTTTTAAGTAGGATTCTGATGATAAAAAATGGAGTTTCACTTAATTCTTTTTCTTAGCATAGCACGACACACCCTGGTACTCTGAAACTTCATTATGTTCTTCAATTCCGCATACTTTCTACTTCATCTCATTCCGCCCAACATGCCTATCCTTTTTCTCGTACCTCACCTGCCCAAATCTCTCCCCCATCACAGTTTTCCACATTCCATTCCCAATGAAAATGCTCTGCCTCCACCTTTCTTGCCTCTTTTGGATTTCTGCCAACAAACCTCTCTCATTCCGCACCAGGCCTAGTATTTGTTGGTCTACCTTTCCGTTCATTTTACCTTTTCCATCCTCCACACCCATATCTCAAAAGGCTCCAATCTACAGCTATCATCTTGCTCCGACAACCATGCGTCTGTGTTACGTCTAGCTCCATATCAAAGTTATAAGGAGTCCTATCTTGACACACTCACTCTACGTCTCTGCCATCAATTCCCTCATCCTAATTAAAGCTGTGCCTAAGGCAATTCTTTTTACCTCCCGGTTACTCCCAACCATATAGGTCCAAAACAATCTAAGATAATTTCACTTTTCCACCTGCTCTAATTTTTGCTCCATAATATAAAATTAAATTTACCATTAGTCTTTCTCGAAAACCTCACTACACTTGTTTATTAAGATTGAATCTGATTCTATCACTTTGAATGCGCTCAGCATATGATTCCAAACCTTTGCTGAATAGCTATATAAAGATTGATTATCCGTAAAATTCGTGCAATGAAGTTTCTACAAACATTCTTCCTTATCTCCAGTTCCTCCCATGTCTTTTTCACCATTTACTCCACGTATACGCTGAAACCACGGGTGAAAGTGGAATTTATGCATGAATAAATGCTGCATGAATGAGTGACAATGTACAATCAATATACATAATCGAAAAGAGGGATTAAAAAAACACTTAAAAACTCTTAAAAACACTTATATGGAGCGTAGCTATGTATGGCGCGGAAACGTGGTCACTGAAGCAGGAGGATAGACGTAGATTGGAGGCTTTTGAAATGTGGGTGTGGAGAAGAATGTGGAAGGTGAAATGGACCGAAAGGAAAACAAATGAGGAAGTACTGGAGATGGTGGGTGAGGACAGGGGTTTGTTGAGAGAAATCCTATGGAGGCAGGAAAAATGGATGAAGGACGTATTGAGTGGTAGTGGAATGTTGAAGAAGGTAATAGAGGGGAGAATGTTGGGCAAGCGAGGAAAGGGGAAGGAACAGGATAGGGATGTTGGACAGGATGAAGGGAGGAAAGAAGTACAAAGAGATGAAGAGGGACCTGATGTAGATTGGGTTGCTGGATTGGATTTTGTTTGGAGTCGCAAAGTGTTTATTTGATAGTTGTGTCCATCCAAAAAACCTACGTTAACCGGTAGATTACCTAATAATATAATATACACATTCAAACACGAAATCCCGCCATACGGCGAACAAATATTCATTCACATAGAAATGGAGATAAGGAAATGGGAAAGGAACACACATAAGGGACGAACACAAGAGGTGGGGAAGGCGGATTTGAGCAGATCACAAATGTAAAAATATTTTCCTCGACACGCAAGCACGCGCGTATATATTTATTTATATTTCAGTATTGGCAGGGAATACGCCCTAGTAACAAATTGGTCAGCATTTTAAACAACAACGATAACGCTCACGCGGTTATATAACAGCAACGAGTCGACACTTACGGAGGAAGGAAAGAAGATGTGAAGTTAGAAAGGGGGAAACACCCGACTATGAGCGCACGGCGAGCGAAGAAAGCGCGCTATCAGCAACATGAGGCGGTGAGATGGTGGGGATTGGGGGAGATGGAGGGATCGAAAAAACGGGATAGCCAAATACAGTTGGGAAGACTAGGGGAGCAGTGAGAAAAAAGTGGGAGGGAACGAAATTGAAATGGAGAGGGGAAAATATGGGCTCCGAAAGAGAAAAAGTTTATTAATCTGTCTCCATCACGGGGGGTAGGATAAAAAGAGGGCCACGGTAGTTGAGAGGTGCTCTGCATTCCGCCGGAAATCATGATTCGAACTTTCCTCGTGAATCAGGTGGGAGAAGAAGGAGCAGAGAAGGACAGGGCCAAACACGGAAGGACTGGCGGGGCGTGGCTGGGGAGGGCGATCCGAGAGATGAGAGCATCCCACAAATACGCTCCGTGATACATACAACCTCGAATCACACTCGATTTACTCGACTGTGTGCAATGCACCCCGATGGGCTCTTTTTGCAGTCCCGAGGGTTTTTCCGGCACGGAGTTCGTTCACGCGACTTCAGCCCCGTCGAAACGAGTCCGACTGGCTTAAATGTGTGTGGGTTTCACGTGGTGCGCCAATGACGTGATGCAAAGCAAAGAGTGAGAAAAGAGTACGCAGCTGGGGGAATAGTATGAAGTTCTCCATCTCCATGATCCTTTTTTCTCTCGCTCTCTTTCCTTACCATCCTGGAGGCGACGAAGGAGAATAAAGTGGATGGTGCCGCACCCAAAATAGACCAAGGTGCAACTGGTACCCCAGAAAACCTAGCGAGGATATTCCAAATCATTCCGAAAGTTTTACATAACAACAGTACCCCAAACAGTGGATCCAAATACATTCTCAATTCTTTCAGATTTGTATGATTGCTACGCGTAAGCACCTACTTATCAAGAGTTTAACCTCTAAATATATTCAAGTTCAATTCATTCAAGCAAGTGGAAAGCATATTATTCCATGTGAACAAAGAGACAGGGAATGGCAAAAATCAAAGATCAACTAAGAATGACTTTGAATTGAAGAAAAATTTGTTCCATTATTTTGAGAAACCATATATTCCACAGAATTTTCTTATGAGAATTAAACATAGCCTGATGTATATTCAAATGTTGTAGTTGGCACGTTATTAGATGAATTTCGACAACGTCTTAAGGTGAATGTGTAAGTTAGCTGATAGTAAACGTACGTAAGTATTTGCATACGTGTCAGTTAAAAAGATTTACATGAATATACACACCAGTATGGGTGTTAGTTTCCATAAATGCTGATTTTGCAT